>JAOTAZ010000219.1:29215994-29226334 GCA_025629785.1 Erythroxylum oxycarpum | reverse complement strand
TGATTAGGCCTAACTTGAGTAGTAGGACCTGGTAATACCACCGCGACCACGCATTAGTAAATTAAGAATTTTACTTTAAATAATCTTAAATTTATTTTTATATAATTTCAGGTATTAAATTTAGATTATATTTTAATGTAAACATTAAATTTATCATATATATATATATATACACACACATTATCGTCATGTCTTAAATATTGTTATTATTTTTTTGAAAATCTTAAATATTATTCTTAGATGTTAATAAAAGGAAATAAAAGTGCTTTTTCACGCTTCTCCATGTTAGTAAATTTCACTTGGGAAACGAAAGCCTTTTATATTAAAATTTCAAAATTAACAAATTGCCACCTTATTTGTTGATTTCATGTTGAGAGTTGGTGTCGAAGCATAGACTGGGTCTATCTAAGGGTAAAGAGTTGAAACGTCGATTTATTCTTTCTTCTGGTTATTTCCATTTTTTGTTCCAAGTTTAAACTATTGCAATGTTGTTGGAACTTGGATGATAAAATCAATTTGACTTGTTCATTTGATTTTGTTGATAAGTTGCCTCAACTACGTTCTCCTCCTCATTACAGGTCTTCAGTTTTGTTATCCTCTCCAAGTGTTTGATAAAATGCTTCTCTCAGCATTCTTCCTTGTCCTAGGCATAAATTCTTTGTATTTGCATTTAAGAAACCTTCTTTCTTTTGTTCTTCTGATCCTCTGTTTAACTCCGTACATCACATGCTCTATCAAATGATAGATAATTTGTAATTCATATCTTGGGTCCAAATTTTTCTGCTGCTAAGTCAAGATGAGTTGTTTTGCGTTCATTCTCTTTGACTTGTGGCTGTTACCGTCAAGAAACTACTGTTCCCCGTATCTAGCTGTTGAGTTTTCTGTGCTTGAGCTTAATCAAGAGAATTTTGCTACCCTTCTGAAAGAAGAGCACTCTGCTCAATTAAGCTGGTGTCTAAATTCTTCCTGCTTCCTTGTCACTTGCTTTTTTTTTTTTAGTAGCTAAAACTTAGCTCTTCAATAATGTTGACATGTACTTGCATTTTCAATCTGAAGAATCTGTGCCTACTACTATTACGACGTTGTATTTCTCATGCCAACCAACCTGTACTGTCAAAATTTATGCAATTGCTCAGATTGCTTTTGTGAACTTCATAGGAAAGGTTCAAGTAAATGAGTGGAGAAGCTGGTTCACCGCGGTTTGAATTTAGAACATCTTAGGATCACTTATAGTTCTAGCTTCTCAGTGTTATAGTATTAATGTTTATGTACTTGCGTGAAATGTTATCAAGGACAGACGATTAATGAATTCTTTCTTTACTGAGATTTTTGTCTGGTTTTTCGTTTCTACCCATTGCTGAATTTCCCATCTCATTGCAGATCACTGCTAAACGAGATTTCGTACTAATTGCGGAATGACAGTTTTGAAGAGGTACGTACTGAGGTTGTTTATATCATTGAAGTACATTACGGCAAATGTTGTGGATAGAAACAATGGCAGGATTGTTGCAACAGCATCAACAGTTGAACATTCAATAAAGAACTCACTTGAATGTGGTCGATCTTGCAATGCAAAAGCTGCAGAAGTTGTTGGAGAGGTATTGGCTATGCGACTCAAGGTGGAGGGCCTTGAGCAGGGGCAGGGACGAGGGATCCATGTTGATGTTAACAAAGAACTTGAGAAAAAAGGTTTTAAAAACCGAACCAAAATTTGGGCTGTTGTCAATGCCCTTAAAAACAAAGGTGTAAAAGTCATACTTGATGATAATGGTAAACCGTCTCCGGACTGAACTGTTTTTGATTTTGTATGCCTTGTGCACATGAAGTGAATATGTATGAAGATAAAATTTTCTTATTTTATCTCCATGGTGGGTTTCATTCATGCAAGAACTGAAGTCGGAGTCACCTAATGGAATATCGAATTCCATATCCTTTATTTTGTATTCAGCTACATTTTTATAAGATAAACGACTACCCCAAAACTCTATTCAGGAACCCCAATCCATCAAAGGACGAAAATTCTCATCATCGACATAATCAAAACCCTTCCTCAACTTTATCTCTAGGCGAACAGTGGGGACAGTATCATTATCACACATGAAATTATCCACTCCAAAGACAAAGAAGGTTTTATGACACAGAAAATCGATTTAGAAAAAGCGTTTGATAGAGTACAACGAAGCTTTGTCAAGCAAACTCAGGAAGAAATCAACCTACCACGAGTTTTAAATCCTTTGATGGGGTGCGGAATTGGAACAAGTTTCTCTCTCCAGAGGACTGAGACAAGAATATCCTATATCAACCAGCTTATTTATTTTATGCATGGAGAAGCTCAGTCATTATCAACAAAACGATAGAGAATAAACTCTGGAACTATCAATTTTCCCGTCAAGAAGTTAAAAATTTCCTATATTGTTAGAACATAGAATTAAATCTTTTCATTTTGTATTATTCTTTCATTAAATATTGTATCATTACTATACATGTATATGGCTAAGCTACTCTCCCTCTCTGTCATGCAACGAATTTTGTTATTACAACTGATGTATATGAAAAGCTTGAGCACATACCTTTGTGTGCCTATCATTCCATTCATTGCGTAGTCTTTCTAACTTGGTATCAGAGCATTTCATTCTTCAATGGCTTCCTCTTCAGTAGGGTCTTCCACATCTTCTGCTACTTCTATCCCGCCTACCCACACCTCCAAAACATACTCTTTGTTTAATTCCTCCAGCCAAACAACCTCTATCAAGTTGGATAGAGGAAACTATCTCGTGTGGGAATCAGTTGTCCTATCACTTATTGAAGGAAATCTCCTTGAGTCACATATCAATGGCTCTGCTGCGACACCCTCTCGATTCATCTCTGAAGGAGAAGAAATGACTCCAAATCCAATCTTCGAAGAATGGTAAGTTGTAGACCGACTTCTAGTTGGCTGGTTACGTAATACAATGACCCAAGAAGTTGAAACTCAACTGCTACATTGCCACACAGCTCGTGATCTTTGGGCTGGTGCTTGTGATCTCACCTGTGCATCAATGAAATCACGCGTTATGGTGCTCAAGTTGGAGCTTTATCACACACTTAAAAACTCAATGAAGATGGATGAGTACATTAGCAAAATGAAAAGTGTTGCAGATCAACTCCTACTGGCTGCAGCTCCTATTGCAACAGAAGATCTTATTCTCCATACATTACATGGTCTTGACTTAGATTATAATGCTATTGTAGTAAAGTTGGTTGATCAACCTAACCTTACCTGGATTGAAGCACAATCTGCTCTGCTTGCCTTTAAGAGCTGTTTAGAGCAACTCAACCATTTCTTGACTCTATTTGTTCAACCGACTGCAAATGTTGCTCAACATGATGACATTAATAATCAAACCTCAAATAATACCATTAAGCAAGGTTCTTGGAGAGCATCACGTGGTAGTTCTCGAGGATGTTGAGGCTGAGGAAACTGAGGAGGCTTCAACAATGGAAATCAACCATATTGTCACCTGTGTGAGAAACTAGGACATATGGTAGCAAACTGCTACCATCCTTTCGATAGAAATTTTCGACCTCCATTAACTTTGGTCGTGCTTTTGGGAACCATTTTGCCTCACAAGCTTTCTATGCTAACTCATCAGAAGGGTACTATGCTCATCCATAAACAATCTCCGATCCACATGGTATATGGACAGTGGAGCAAACTATCATATGACTCCATACGCTAATCAACTAGAGAATGTCAATCATGTAGATAAGACTCGTCTCTATTGTTGGACCCTGGAAAATTTTCCTTTAGGTAAGCATGATTTCAATATAATTTTGGAGTTTAGATAGATTTAAATTTTTTTTTGCAACTTTAATGGTAGCAAGGTTAGTAGGATATGTTGAATGGATAAGTGGAATTAAAGTGTTGATGTAATAAGGATGTTCAAGGACTTTTTTGGGAGATCACCAAGGCATAAAGGAGTATAAACTTATAAGGAAGGGTAAGATGGACTTTTTGGGTTTATTAAGGGTAGAAATAGAAAAAGGATGTGCTGTTTTGCTTGTTAAGAGGAGAAAAATGTGATTTGAAGAGGGAGAAGAGTGAGAAAACAAATTTAGAGAGAGAAGATAAAGGTTTCGGTAAAAGAAGGAAAGAAGAGAAATCAACTTGTTAAGGTGGGTTAACCATCTTTTCTTTTTGTTTTATAAAGAAATGAGAGGTGTTATGAAGGAGTTAGAAAAGAAAAAGGGATTAAGGTAGAGAACAAAAAGGGTTTGTGTTGGAAGAAGATGGGTTAGGAGAACCCAATGGATTTTAGGGTTTCTAAGCTAGGTCTTAGTTTTTAACCTAGATGGGTTATGGGTAGGTTAGATTTGAGTTCAATTTTGCATTTGTTGAAATAGTAGGATTTTCCAGTTAAGTTATGAATTTGTTTGGAATGTTATTTTAGTTGGAACCTTGGTTATTGTAGGGGACCAATGGAATCCTACCCAAGAGCAAAGGGAAAGGTAAGCTTGACTTGGTTTTCACAAGCTAACTAAGCTTGCCTATGTGTGAACATGTGTTAAATGTTATGTATTAAAAAGATGCACGACATTTTGATTGATTATGTGATTAATTGTTTGAAAATGATTTGTTGAAATTTATAATGATTCTAATTTTGTTATGCCTCGATATCTGTCATGGAATTCTGTATAAATGAAAAGAAAGAAGAAAAAGCATGAAAGCATATTATTTTGATCCAATGATTCTGAGCATGATTATGTGCTTTTGTTAGGTGAGAGTGGAACCATTCTGTTCGTCACGTGCACGTCGACAAGATCCTTCTCCCGACTGCCCGCTTGTGGCATATGAGCTCCAAATGGACTCATTCTATTCATGGGGTAAACTTCGGTTTCCTGATTCTGTTTTATGGAACCCTCGAGTCGTTTATTGTGCATTGCATCGTTAAATGATCAAGCATGAAACATATTGAGTGTTATGTGATTGAGCAAAAATTGATGAATGTTTAAATTGCTTGAATAAAGTATGAATACTAGCTAGATATATATACATATATATGCTTGACTTTGGTCAATTGCCATGGCTATAAATATGTTAGCCACTGAGCTGTGTAGCTCACCCCAACACTTCCTTCATAGATGCAGATCGAGAAGATCAGTGATCCTTGCGGGGCAATTGGATACTCTAAGCTAGCTAGGCTTCTTTTGTATTAAGTTAGTAACATTTGGCTAGCTTTATAAGCATATCAAACATTGAGCATCCATTTGTATTTGTATTAAGCTTCTGATGAGCATGCTGATATGTAATTAAAGCAAAGTTCGAATTGAATTTGGTTTTGTTAATGAAATATGATTACTTTTGCTTATGATTTCTTCAAGCTTTTTATTGCATTGCATAGTTTAGGTTTCTTATAGGGTTAGAATTCGTGTTCTAAATTCTGGGAAAGAAAAATCTAGAATAATCTGGGTTGGATTAGACAAAGTTGTCTTTTAGGAAGTGGTAGCAAACCTTTTTAGCTTTCCAAAGTTCTATCGTCTTAGTTTGACTTCAGCTTCGTCTTAGTTTTGTACTTAAGACGTTTTGCCTTAGTTTCTATCGTCTTAATTTGACTTTCTTTTCGTCTTAGTTTGTCTTTTACTTTGTCTTAGTTTTGTACCTAAGACACTTCGTCTCAGTTTCTATCGTCTTAGTTTGACTTTCTTTTCATCTTAATTTGACTTTATTTTCGTTTTAGTTTGACTTCTGCTTCGTCTTAGTTTTGTACCTAAGATGCTTCGTCTTAGTTTGACTTTTTCTTCGTCTTAGTTTGACTTCTGCTTCGTCTTAATTTTATACCTAAGATGCTTTGTTTTAGTTTCTATCGTCTTAGTTTCTGCTTCGTCTCAGTTTTGGTTCGTCTCAGTTTTTTGTTTTGTCTTAGTTTCTGCTTCGTCTCAGTTTTGCTCCATCTTAGTTTTTCGCTTCGTCTTAGTTTTTGTGCACTGTTCATCTTATATCTTCTGTTCCATTTTTGGTCCTTTTAGAGGCCAAATCTCGCTTTGAGTTCTTCATGAAAGTTGTAGATTTAGAAGTTTTTCTTCAAACCATCCAAAGACGAAGTTAATCCAACGTCTGTAGTGAGAATTATGGCAATTACGTCAAGGCATGTACAATGTGAGTAGAGTCATGAACATGTTGGATTCGTTTGACCAAAACTTCCTTGTCTGACCTCCGATTGAGACGATTCTTAAAGCATTAGATTTCTACCACGTTTATCTACCTTCCCAAAGAAATTAATAGCCTTTGGCGCTATTTTTTTCAAGGATTGATAAAAAGGAAGTGAGGGTTCATAGGAATGACCTTACAGGTAGACCCGCTCATGCTTTTGACTCCGATTTGATAGTTAGCCTTCGGGAACGAGGCCCAACAACATGTGGTATCAGAACGCTAGGTTTTTCCTAAGCTTAATATGCATAGTAGGATGAAGTGTTAGGTTATGTGGGTACGAGTTGCATTGTTAAATTGATTGATGCATTAAATGACATGCATATCATGCATACATGTAAGAAATAGGATTAAGATCAATAGTAAGCTAATAGTTAGTGTTTACATTGAAGGAGTAAGATGCCATCTCATAGAAGGGCACGAGGAGTATTGCAAGGATCAATTGTACCTGACTCTTCACCAAGGGAGAGTGTTGATGAATCTGTAGCCTCAGGAAATGCTGAGGCTTTGGTAGGGCAAGGTAGTGAGCCCGTTCGGTCACAGTCGCGAGAGTCTTCTCTTCCACAAGAGCAAGTGCTTGCTCCATTGGATCCGAGGATGTTTCAGGCATTTGCTCAGGCCTTTGCTTAAGCCATGGGTCAGATGCCGCAATCTTCTGTTTTGGTCCCAGTCAAGAAAGGGAAACAGTTCGACAAGCTCAAGAAGTACGGGGAGGTAGATTTCTATGGGACCACGAACCCAGAAGAAGTTGAGATTTGATTGAGGAAGACTGAAAGGATACTAGATCAAATGGATTGTGAGGATGATGGGAAAGTGGTATATGCTGCAAGCCTGCTATAGGGGGATGCTCTGCATTGGTGGGAAAGTGTGCTAGGGAGCCAGAAAAGACCATCAGTGCTCGCATCGAAGGATTTCTTAGCAGTGTTTAAGAAGAAATACCAGTCTGAGGTGTATATTCAGCAGAAGCAAAGAGAATTTTTGAGTCTCACTCAGAGGGAAATGACAGTGAGCGAGTATGAGCGCCGATTTACACAATTGACCCGATATGCAGCTGAGTTAATGATGAGTGAGGTAGTTAAATGCCGTAGGTTTGAATCAGGATTACACCTAGCCATAAGAGAGAAAGTGTTGGTGCAAAATTTCTGTGATTTCCAACAGCTGGTTAAAGCGGCTGTAATACCCCCTTACCGTAGAATACACACCAGGACGCCCAGAGGTCATTCTGGTACGTATCCTACGATAAAAGCGAGCTATGTTCTATCATTCCATTCATTTCACATGGCATCGTATTAAAAATTGCTTCTAACGCATCAATAGAAAATTCACAATATTTTGAAACCAACTGTTTTCCTCATTTCCATTTCTCAAACTAAAAGTTTACAATGTGTCTTTCAAACATTAATACAATGTACATCTACAAAATCTAGTCCAAAAGTACGACAAAATTGAGGAAACTATGTATACAAGCTAACTATGCCATCCAAAAACATTCCAGCTGACCGACCTTTGGGCCATGACTTCGCTTCAACCACACTCTATACGGTAGTGGAGCCACTCAATTGCTATAGTCGTCTATCGATCCTGAAAAACAACATTGCAATTTTGATGAGTTTTGCAAACTCAGCGAGAAACCATCATCGATGGTTCACTCAAATCGAGCACACATCAATTCGCTTAACAATTATTTCACAATTTCGCATTAAACACAGTTATCGCATTCCCATAAACACATAGATCAATGCACATTTCAATCAATCAAGCACATATAACAAGATGCATATGAAATGCTTATGAGACCCTTTTTTTATTACATTGTTGAGACCGAGTGCCTATACTGTCCCGTATCCATTAGATACCAGGCTCATTAATCGTTGAGCCAATGGCTCTGAATCATTCTCGAGCTCGAGGCTCGTTTTCATTCGTTGAGCTTTAAGCTCTAACGGTGGGTACTCAGGTCCAACTACCCATTATCTATTTATGCATTGAATGGAATGCATGGAACACAATTTATCATGTCAAAAGCAATTAATTCACAAAACTCACAACAATCACAACCCATCGCATTATAAGCACTTCTATGTCATATCTCCCATTACTTCGGACCTTCTGTCCGGAATCCACATTCATAAACAGTCACAAAACCCGCCATTATCCACCACAGTAGACATATAATAATTGAGAAACCTATCTAGGTTACTCACCAACTGCTCCCAAAGCTAGTGCCTGGAAGGTCCGACAACGTCTGTGGGTTGACGTTCTAGTTGCTCCTCTATAACCAAATAACATACATAGAAATCATAATTTGCGCAATTATTGATGTTTAATAATGCACATATACATGCATGACAATCCCGGGGTATCATCCCATTAATTTCATTGCAAAGTCATTCTCAAAACAAAACTCATCTTTTTCGAAATCACCCTTTCGGGTCTATAATAAAGCACACTAAATTAGAGAGTGAAGATGAAATAATTGAGTCATATTCTCTTCTCGAAAAATGTTCCTCTATGAATTATGATTCCATTGACATAAGAATCACTCAATTCGGCTTAGTAAATTAGGAGATATACCTCAAACATTGGTGATCGGTTTAAAGTGTACTAAACTCAATACCATGTAGCATTTGAACATCTTAGGGATTGAATCACAAGTTAACTTCTTCATAAGATTTGTAGCCCTATATCTTAACTTTACTACAAAGAAAGAATCATCTCATTAGGAATCCTTTAGCTCCAAATATAAGCAAAACATTGAACTCTGTTCAGTAAAACTAATCCCATTGACAATGTTCCAATAGACTCTCACACTTGTCTTTGATCAATATCTTTCAATTTAACTCCAATTAATACAGATTTTTGTGGAGATATAGGAAAATGTATTAGGAATCCATTTCCACAAGAATCAAGTCATTTGGAGCTCTAGAGAAGGAGTTATGGTCAAAAGAATCAACAAAGTTTATGTTTGATTTCCAATTTAACCTAGTTTGGCGCGAATACCATAACTTTCTCTAAAAAACTCGGATTCCTTTAGTTCTTTTGCCATTGGAAAGAAGACTTCGAGCTCTACATCTCGTATTAGAGGCCTCAAAGCGATATTCAGCCTCCAAATTGGTCAAAATCGCAAAACATTGTAGCTGACCCGAGTATGTCCGTTTAACGGACGTGCATGTCCGTTTAACGGACATAGACTGGCCAAACACCCCATTTTCACCTGAGAAGGTCCGTTAAACGGACTCCCAAGTCCGTTTAATGGACATACACTGTCCCAAGGGTATTTTCTTGCCCGAGAAGGTCCGTTAAATGGACTCCCATGTCCGTTTAACGGACATACATCACAAATACCCTCTTTTTAGCATCTTCCAAGCTTCCTACCTTCATTCTGTCATCATATAAACCTATAATCTTCTCAAATTCATCTCTTCTAACATCCAATTACTTACTAATAACACAAACATCACTTAAATTACATCAAACACTCAATTCCCAACTCATTTCATTCATCATTTCCACCTTCTTCTTATAATTCCTAAACTCTATATCCTTTCTTCCTAACTCATATGTATCAATCATTACATACTCCACATCTATCATTTCCAAGTTCATGAATACTTCATAGACCCCTCAAGATTAGCTCAAAACATCCATACTCAATGCATATATCCTATCTAATCAAAAACACCTAAAATGAAATACAATCATATACATTATTCACAACAATTTCACACTTAATTTCTTAACTTCATGCCAACATTTGGGACCCTTCAAGATAAAATTTCAATTCAGAATCTCACAAGAAATGGAGCCAAATGTCTCTAGTTTCAGTCAAAACAAAAAGCATATCAATTGAGCAACCATAGAAGCAGTTATGATCAAAAAATTAGAGCATACTCAAAGATCAATGGCTGTCAAATTTTCCAGATTTTTCAACTTTCAACCTTAACATTTAAATCATCTAAGCTACCTTATGCCTAAATTAACACTTCCTTTCCTTTTTTCCATCAATCACTACTCAATTCAAGTCAAGCAATCATTCACAAACAATTTAAAAGCTACAATTTATCATGATTCGAAAACAAGGCATATACATGTATATATTCAACCAATCCCTCCTTTAACACATCATCCAATTTCTAACTCTCTCTTTATACATTTC
>JAOTAZ010000219.1:29188398-29201269 GCA_025629785.1 Erythroxylum oxycarpum | reverse complement strand
AGAATTATAAGCCAAAAATTTTTAGTCTATTAATTTGATCATGAAGGGTATTTTAAATAAATCTTTAAATAAAAAGTTTATTTTAAATCTCAATATTTGCGTTAAAGTATACGTCAAATTTTGATATTTTAATGTAAAAAATTTTAACATTTTAAAATTATTTTAAGTAAACCTTCAACAAATAAAACTTTTAAATTTATCAAGATTGTATTAGTTAAATGCTGAGATAACTTTTTTTAATTATTTTTATCTCACTAGTGTTAACATAGTATTTATATGACATTGGTGAGTTCTATATTAAATATTAAAAACAAAGAGGAAGCCAAAGTGGTCGGTTTTCAAGTGCTTGAAGCATCCTTCCTAACTCCAAGTCTTTTAATGCCAGCTTTGTCTGTTTAATGGATATTAGAAGTGGTTCGTTTCATATAAATTTTACGCTACCCCTAAAGTGTACGAATATGATCACAGCCTTCCAGAAAAAAATAGAACCTATACAGAAACAGTTCCAAGAAAATGAATCTTTACGATTCAACATTGTTGGTGCTTTGTTTCTATAAATAACTAAGCAACCACCCTGCAAGTTCAGTCAATTCCAACAATCTTTTGCTTACCTCCATCTGAGAACATCAAAATCTACAGTGAAGTTCTACCTTCCAGAAGTGATCAGTCTCTTCAAAGACCTTGGCAATGATCATCATTGTCATTTTTGCAGTTCTTGTTCCATCAGTTTTTGCAAAAGAGTTTGTGGTTGGTGACGAAACTGGTTGGACAACCAACTATGACTATCAGAACTGGACGAAGGGAAAGGAATTCCATGTTGGAGACAGTCTAAGTATGTCCATTCTATAACTTTAAATTATGTTTTTTTATACTTTTTTTTGGAACATTGGTCTCTGCTAAGACCATGACAATCATACTGATTAAATTGTCTTAAAAAAGATAATCCTTAGTGCTAGTTATGATATGGGAATTTATAATCATATATATACACACACACACTTTAAAATCTTATGAACTTGGTTGCAGTTTTTCAGTATCAGCCAGGAACACACAGTGTACTAAGAGTGAATTTAACTGAGTTCCACCGGTGCTTTTTTCCCGCTGACAAGAAGGCGTTGACTTCGGGGAACGATGTATTTAGCTTAAACAGCCCGGGGAACAAATATTACATTTGTACCGTGGGCAATCATTGCTCGTCTTTTTACCAGAAACTTAACATCACAGTGTTGCCTGCTGTCGAGTCTCCAAAATGTGCGCCTTCTCCTAATAACACAAACTCAACTACAAGGAGTGTTGCTCCTTGCCACAGTGGCTGGCTCGTAGCAACGGTTGGGCTTCTTGGGATGGCCATGGTTTAATTAAATTACTATACAAAAACTTAATACAAGGTTTTCAACACTGGATGGTGGTCTACGTAATAGGCTAAAGGAGAAAATAATGCACAGTTGTGGCTTGGAAGAGATCGCAACACACTCAAATAAACGCCGCCATATATAATCTTCAAAATTATTGCATTAAGGGGACAAAAAGAAAAAGGAAGTTGGAAAAAGGGAGAATAAGAAAAAGGAAATGGATGATTTTGTTAGAAAATGTAAGGTATAAGCTAAAATATGTAGGAAATAACGGTGGATGAGATTAACTCTCATAAATAGTCCTTTTATGGAAATAAGGTTTTGTTGTGGCCATTGATCCACATGGTCAATGGCTTAGTAATGCCAAGATTTCAAGTTTTGATGGAATATTAGGACCTGTTCATGCTTGGGAAAGTTTACCTTTTTTTTTCTATTTTGGATCATTTATCTGTTTTCCTATTTCCATATTTTTGCCTCTTGGACAAGATTAATAAAAGAAAGAACTATCTTTTGTTTTAAAGAAACAACTATCTTTTTGTTTTAGTGTTAACGTAAAAGCATTTTCATTTAGTGATACAAGAATGCGGTGCAATTAATACAACCTATTAAAACCTTATTTGGATCAAAGTGGAAAGTGCTATGACTAAGTTGGGTTTAATATGTTTTAAATTATGAGTGAAAATTTAATACATTAATTTTACATGAAAGACAGTCTCTCTCTTGAAATAAATGAACAACAAATATTTTAAACTCAAGCAAAAGGAAAATGCAAATTTTTTTGCTTACATTCTAAAAATCTGTTTTCCTAAAAAAATGTGTCTAGCATGCGATTTGAATACTTTCATTAACACCTAATTAGGATTAAAAACCCAATTCAATTAACTCTTAATTAAATTATTCCAATATTATTATTCTAAATTTAATTCAGTCTGATTTGAATACTTTCATTAACACCTAATTAGGATTAAAAACCCAATTCAATTAACTCTTAATTAAATTATTCCGATATTATTATTCTAAATTTAATTCAGTCCTTTCTTCTTTCCAGTAACCTCTATTTATTTTTCTTACCTTGCTTGATAACTTTTCTAGAAGCCAAGTGGGAAATCTAATTGGGCTTTTATAATTCAAGCTCCAATAAGCCTGGAATTAATTTAATCCCATTAGAATTAATTCTAATTTATTAACCAAATATCATTCCACTAAAGACAATTAGCTGAACTGTAGCGTCCTCTTACCGCAGTGTACACACCGGGATGCCCGAAGGTCATTCCGGTACATATCCTACGATAAGAGCGAGCTATGATCGATTACTATATTCACTTCACATGGTATGGTATCATAATTCACTTATGAAGCATCATAAAAAAAAAACCACAATATTTTAAAACCAACTTTTTCCTCATTTCATTGCATAAAAACTGAAAGTCTACATTGTGTCCTTCAACACTCCTTACATGTACATCATCAAAATCTAATACAAAAGTGCTATGTGAAAGAGAAAAATATTCAAAATCTAACTAATTTGTCCAAAGATCCCAGCTGACTGACCTTTGAGCTATGACTTCTCTAAAGGGGCTTTTATGTCCTATCAAAAGCACTAGATCTCCTATCTCTTACTTGAAAAGCTACATTGCAATTTTTGATGAGTTTTGCGAACTCAATGAGTGAACCATCATTGATAATTTCACTGGATCACATACACACATCATATATCGCACAATTAGTCATTCAAAACATACATTTATTATTCAGATATTCAAACAACATAGCATATCATATAGTCATTTAATATAGCTTTGCAAAACATTCATGAATTTCAATCTTATATGAATGCTATATGTATGAGACTCATATTCATTCTTATTGTTGTGACCGAGTACCTATCACAAACTTATACAAATACTGACCTATAAGGCTCGGTCAGAACAGAATCATGGAGCATAGCGCTACATTCAGAATCAGAAATCACGGAGCAAGGCTCTACGTGGAAGCGCTTCATACTGGCAACTCAAGTCACAAAGCCACTATCTGAACATATATTTTATGAAATACATCAAATACATATATGTCATATATCACAATCACATATGGTGCTCACACAAAGCTCACAATCGTTAGACCTAAGTTCGGCATTCAACTTTTGTTGAGAATCAAATGATATTCAGAAATTTATATCAAATCAAAGCACTTCCAATACATGCCTAACTATTAAACTCCTCGGACTTCAAGTCCGGAATTCAGAAACAATTCACAAATATGGAAGTTTAACAAATCAAATCAATTCAAAACAAATCAATCCTAGGAAATCATCTAGGTTGACTCTCAGTATACTCTAATATGCTATTGCCTGGATGGACCGGTAATGTCTGGAGGTTGACGATCCAATTGCTCCTCTATATCAAACAACATACATAAATATCACAATTTGTACAATCATAAGTGTTTAATAATACACATGAATGAAATGAAATATGTACAATGCATGTTCATGACAATCCCAGGTATCTTACCATCAATTCCTATCACAAAATCATTCTCATATCCAAAACTCATCTAAGTATAATTCATACTTAGGTTTATGCCTCACTAAAATCATTAAAATCTCTATTCTTTTCCCATTGAATCACTTCAGATCTTTCCAAGACACCTTATTCGGGTCTACTATTCATGTTCAATCAGAAGGTGAAAATGAGGTAATTTAGTCATACTCTCTTCTAGTCTATGTCTTAAGATTTCATTGACACCAAAATCACTTAATTTGGTTCAGTAATTGGGAAGATATGCCTCAAACATTTTCGGGCTGCTCTTATTCAGAAATAGTTTACTATGTGCAACTTCCATCCAGAAATTGAATATCTTAGAGACTGAAACATAATTTGACTTCTTGAGAAAATTTGTGGGCCTATATCTCTAGTTTACTCCAAATTAAAAATCATCTCATTTTGGAGTCCTACAGGTCAAGATATCATCAAAATACGGAGCGGTGTTTAGTAAGATATCTAGTTCATACTCTTCCAACAGATACTCTTACTTTGATTAGATTCATCTCTTTCAGGTCAAAAACAAAAGCTATAATTTCTATGGAGAGATATAGAAATGTGTTATAAATCCAAATGCTTCAAAAATCAAGTCATTTGGAGGCCAGACGACAAAGTTATGGCTGAAAGAATCAACCAAGGTTCTGTCCACCTAAGATGAAGCAGATAGCAGACGAATGACAAAAAACAAACGAATGCCAAAAATAGACGAGTGCCAAAAAGTAGACAAATGCCAAAAGTAGACGAAGCAAAAAAAAGATGATAGAAAAGAGCAGACGAAGCAAACGAAACAGAAATTAAACGAAGCAAAAAGCAGACGATAGTAAGAAGTAGACGAAGCAGAAACCAGACGAAACAAAAAGCAGACAATAGCAAGAAGTAGACGAAGCAAAGAGGCAGACGAATTGAAGTCAACTTAAGACGCAACGAAATCAACTTAAGACGATGCAACTCTTAAGACGACAAGATGTCATCACAGATGATATAACATATTCATAGACGATACAGATGGTCAACTTAAGACGAAACAGAAGTCAACCTAAGATAACTCAGATGGTCAACTTAAGACGAAGTAGAAGTCAACCTAAGATGATACAGATGGTTAACTTAAGACGAAGCAGATGTCAGTCTAAGACGATACAATTGGTCAACTTAAGACAAAGCATAAGTCAACCTAAGACGATACAGATGGTCAACTTCAAACGAAGCAGAAGTCAATCTAAGATGATACTTCTTCATAGACGATACTATCTATACTCCTCAACTAAAAAACCTTTTTCTTGAACATTTCTAAGTTTTCATCAACTCACGTATAATCACCTATATATTCATACATGCAAAATGAAGAAACAAAGCATGTTTCACCTTTCCAGCTTTAATCTTCTACATTGACCCTATACACCATTTCAGTGCTATTTCTAACTCCAAAACCATTTTTACATCATCTAATCACTAATAATCCATCAAAAACTAAATTAACACTATAACTCAAATTTTTTTATCTTATTAATAGTGTTCATGAAGATATAATATACATATGTACATAAGTGCCCTACTTCATGCAAATGACAGTAACTTCATCAATGTATTTCAAAAAATCCACAACTCTAACAAATTTATTCACTACTTACATGTTGAAAACTCCAAAAGCTTCAACTATCTTCAAGCCCTACCTCCATACAAAATAAGTAATCCATTGTGAACGTTAACCATCTTCTGATTTTTCTTAAGGCAAAAGAAAAAATTTACAAGGTGGGATTGGTTTAGGAAAAGGGGAAAACACAAAAATCTCTTAAAAGGTGTTTGAAGAAAAACTTTGTGTATTAGGAGGAAATTCGAAGAAGGTGATTATAAAGAAGTTGTCTGGACAAAACTTAACCTTTCAACTCTCAGAGAACAGTAACCTACTTCTAGCAAAAGTACAATAGGCAACTTGACACTTATCACTTTCCTATGGTCTAAGCTCTAACTAAGTTTCTTTTGAACTAACTCCATTAATTCTATCTTTACAATCCAACTATATCCAAATATTCTTTGATTTCTTTTCCCCTATTTTCTATAATTTTTCTTCAAAATTTATCCCCAAATTCACCGAAATTCACAAATACAATATTTTCACTAATGAATAATATTTCCAATATAGATAAATTTAAAATTCAGTAAATTTTCAAAAATCCCAATTCAATTCAATTATACCCAGAATCATTCATGAATGTATATACAATTATTTTCATGTGCAAAACTTTCACTATTCACGTGTATATGTATGACATATTATGCATGAGCATGGAAAAATGCATTTCTAAGCTCTCATTAATCACACATATTTACTATTCTAGCCTTCCACAGGTGATGGGATGTACAACTCTCCCCTCCTTAAAAGAAATTTCTTCCTCAAAATTCTTACCTGTTTGTTTGAATAGGTGGGATATTGTCTGCTTATATGCTCCGTTTTCTCCCATGTTGCTTCTTAAGTTGAGTGGTTCCTCCAAAGGAATTTTAACAATGGAAGAATGACGCTGTTCCTCAACTGCTTGACCTGCGATCCCACAATCTTGATCGGCTCCTCAACATAGCTTAAGTTACTAGCAACTTCAATCTCCTGAGGCAGTATTACATGTGTCAAATTCGATCGATATCTTCGGAGCATACTTATTTGAAACATATTATGCAACTGAGACTTCTTATTAGGTAAAGCCAATTTATAGGCCAAAAGTCTAATCCTCTCCATGATGTCATAAGGACCAATGTACCTAGGGCTCAACTTGCCCTTCTTGCTGCATCTCAAAACTTCTCTCCAAGTTGACACTCTTAGGAAAACTCTGTCTCTCACATTGTACTCCATATCACGTCGATGTTGATCCACATAACTCTTCTGTCTATCTTAAGCCACTTTAATTCAGATTTGGATCAACTTTACCTTATCCACCGTGTCCTATATCGACTCTGGGCCTTCAACCATTCTCAAGCCCTCTTCATCTCAATACAATGGCGACCAACATTTTCTACCATATAGTGCCTCATATGGTGTTATTCCGATACTACTGTGATAATGATTATTATAGGCAAACTCTATTAATGCCATATATTGATCCCAAGCTCCCCTAAACTCCAATACATAAGCCCTAAACTTATCCTCAACAGTCATGATTGTCCTCTTACTCTATCCATCTGTCTGAGGATGAAATGCTATACTGAATTCAACTTAGTACCTATAGCAGACTGTAACCTCCTCTAAAACCTCGAAGTAAATCTGGGATCCCTGTTCGATACTATGGACACTGGAACCCCATTTAGTCTCACCACCTCATCTATGTATCTCCGAGCCAACTGATTAAGTGAGTTATTCTCTCTCACTGGTAAGAAGTGGGCTGACTTAGTTAACCGGTCCACTATGACCCAGATCATATCATGCTGCCTCGGAGTCTTAGGCAATTCCATGATGAAGTCTATAGTGATCCGTTCCTATTTTCACTCTGGAATGGGTAATGAATGGAGCTTCCTTACCAGAGCCTGGTTCTTAGCTTTAACTTGCTGGCAAGTCATACACGTAGATATATACTCCACCACTTGCTTTTTACTTCCAGGCAACCAAAAATGTTGCTTCAGTGTGTTATACATCTTAGTAGTACCAGGATGCATAGCATAGGTGGCCAAATGAGCTTCCTTAAGTATCTCCTTCCTCAGATCATCCACATTAGGCACACATAGCCTCTGTCTCAACCATAATGTCTCATCTCTCGACTCAACCTCGTAATCTGGATTCACATTCACTTTGTCCATAAGCTTCATCATATGAGGATCTTTGCCCTGGACTTTCCTGATTATGTCATGTAGCATTGGTCTTAGCTTTAAAGTAGCAATTAGGTAGCCTCGATAACTGAATCTGAGCTTTATTGATATTAGACTTCCTGCTCAAAGCATCTGCCACCACATTAGCTTTTCCTGGGTGGTACTCAATAGTGCAATTATAATCTTTCAATAATTCAATCCATCTTCTCTGCCTCAAACTCCCGCTGACTCAGTAGATATCTCAAACTCTTATGATCTGTGTATATCTGGAAAGTCTCTCCATACAAATAATGTCTCCAAATCTTTAGAGCAAAGATAACTGCAGCTAGCTCTAAATCATGTGCTGGATAATTGATCTCGTGAGACCTTAATTGTCTCGATGCATAGGTGATCACTTTGTTATGCTGCATCAGTACACATCCCAATCCTTGATGCCAAGCATCACTATACACCACATAACCTCCAGTCCTTGATGGAATAGTCATCATCGGTGCAGTAGTCAACCGATGTTTTAACTCCTCAAAGCTCTTCTGACACTCCCCATTCCATCTGAACACTACATTCTTCCTCAGAAGTTTTGTCAGATGGGTCGAGATCAGAGAAAACCCCTCGAAAAACCTTCAGTAATACCCGACCAATCCTAGGAAGCTTCGGATCTTTAACACATTCCTTAGAGCTTCCCAATTCATCACTGCATCAATCTTCTTCGTATCTGCCTATATGCCATCTCCAGTCACTATATGTCCCAGAAACATAACTTGATCCAGCCAAAATTCACACTTACTGAATTTGGAATACAACTGCTTCTCTCTCATAATTTGTAAAATGACTCTTAGATGCTCAGCATGCTCCTTTTTCAACTGATAATACACCAAGATATCATCAATAAATACAATCACAAATCGATCCAAGTAGGCCTGAGACACCTTATTCATTAAGGCCATAAAAGCTATCGGGATATTAGTTAACCCAAACGACATCATTAAAAACTCAAAGTGCCCATACCTACTCCTGAATGTACTCTTTGGTACATCAGCCTCAGCTATCTTCAACTGATAGTACCCTGATCTTAAGTCTAGCTTAGTAAATACCTGAGCTCCCTGCAACTGATCAAGTAAATCTTCGACTCTAGGTAGTGGGTACTTATTCTTCACTGTAACCCAATTCAGCTGCTTATAATCGATGCATAACCTCAAGGTCGCATCCTTTCTCTTCACAAATAGCACTAGAGCTCCCCAAGATGAAACACTGGGTCTAATAAAACCCTTTTCCAGCAAATCCTGAAGCTGAGCCTTTAACTCCTTCAGTTCCACAGGTTCCATCCTATATGGAGAAATGGATATAGGAGTAGCACCTGGAACTAGATCTATTATGAACTCTGTTTCCCGATCTGGTGGTAAACCAGGTAGCTCTTCGGGAAACACATTAAAAAACTCCCTAACTATAGGAATGTTCTGTACACTCTACTCAGCCCTAGTATCAATGATGTGGGCCAAATAAGCCTCACATCCTCCCTGCATTAATCTTAGTGCACTCATAAATGATATCATCCTGGTTGGCACTACCTGACTAACTCCTCTGAAAACTGCCCTCGGCTGACCAGGAGATTCCAGTACTACCTCCTTGGTATAGTAGTTCATAATGACCCTATGAGCAGTGAGCCAATCCATGCCTAGGATAACCCCTATCTGTCTCAACTGTAATATAATCAAATCTGGCTTTAACTCTGCTTGATCAGTCTTAATCAAGCACCCCTTACAGACCTCTCCTATAATAGTAGTACTACCTAGAGGTGTACTCACCTCTAGTCCGTACTGTAGCCACTCCCTATCACAATGCAGCCTATATGCCAAATGAGGTGCGATAAAGGGGTGTTTGGATCCTAGATCTAGCAATGTAAATGCCTCAAAATTATAAATAAGAATCGCACTTGCCACTACATCTAGTGTGTCTTGAGCTTCCTGTCTAGTCATAGCATGGACTCGGGCCTGAGACTACGATTGATAGCCCCGCCCCTCAGTCCTCGTGGAAGAACTCCCAGAACTCACTTTGCCACTACTCGGCCTCTCTGTCCAGATCCACCACCTATGCTCTGCTGAATCGTCGTTTCACTTCTAAATTTCCCACTCACAGCAGGCTAAGCTCCCAAAGTAGTAGGAAAATCTCTGATCTGATGGTCCATGAAGTCGCATTTGAAAGAAGCTCCAGTCAACCTCCAACACTCACCACCATGCCTCCTTTCACAGTGCTCACAAACTGGAAACTGATTCTGTGCTATACCTTTCCCACTGCCAATTTGTGAAAATCTACCCCTCTGCCTAGATCTTGACTGCCTGGATCCACCTGATGATCTGAAGACTCTATTCTGGCTCTTGCTAAATCTTCTGCTAGAACTGCCCTGACTCTCACTAGACCTCTTCCCGTTGGACCCTTGGCCAGTTTTTACTTGTCTCTCACTTAACAACTTCTCGATCTTGATAGAAGCAACTTTCAGCTCAAGGAAATTGCTTTGGTTTCAGATGGTTAACCTTGTTCTGATCTCTATATTGAGGCCATCCTCAAACCTCCTACACTTGTCTTCTGCTATAGGAATCAGAGGCGGTACGATAACCTATCGGCTCATTAAACTGAATCTCATAATCTGCTACTAACATCCTACCCTACTTCAACTCTAAGAACTCCTTCATCTTCTTGTCTAAATAGATCTTGGGCATATAATTGTCTCTGAAGACCTTCAGAAAGTCTTCCCACTTTAATTGGCAAGGCCTGGTGGTACTGCTTGGAACAATCTTCCACCACTGATATGCTGGGTTTTGTAGTAAAGACACTGCATAATTGAACCTCTCATCATGCTCGCAGTCCATCTGATCAAATACCCTTTCTGTCCTCCCTAACCATCCTTTGGTCTCACCAGGATCTGTGCTGCCATAGAAGTCCACAGCTCCCTGCTTCAGTAGCCCATCATACCTCCTTTCCCTTCTTTCGGGAACTCTAGGAAACATGTCCTCTGATCGAGGCACCGAGGACTCCTTATTGGTTCCTACCGATCCTTGGTCAGTTGGTTGATCAATCTGTTCACCTAAGGCGGATGAAGTATAATAAACAACAAATTCAATCATTATCTGCATTTTTCACACAAATTCAGGCTTAACATTTCTATATGTCCCAATAGATGCCAACCATGCTCTGATACAACCTAAATGTAGTGCCCCTTATTACAAGGTACACACCGGGATGCTCGAAGGTCATTCCGGTACATATCTTACGATAAGGGTGAGCTACGATCGATCACTACATTTACTTCACATGGCATGGTATCATAATTCACTTATGAAGCATCATAAGAAAAACCAAAATATTTTAAAACCAACTTTTTCCTCAATTCATTGCATAAAAACTGAAAGTCTACATTGTGTCCTTCAACACTCCTTACATGTACATCATCAAGATCTAATACAAAAGTGCTATGCGAAAGAGAAAAATAATCAAAATATAACTAATCTATCCAAAGATCCCAGCTAGCCGACCTTTGAGCTATGACTTTTCTAAAGGGGCAGTTATGTCTTGTCTAAAGCACTAGGTCTCCTGTCTCTTACTTGAAAAGCCACATTTCAATTTTTGATGAGCCTTGTGAACTCAACGAGTGACCAATCTTTGATGATTTCACCGGATCATATACACATATCATATATCGCACAATTACTCATTCTAAACATACATTTATTGTTCAGATACTCACACAACCTGGTATATCATATAGTCATTCAACACAGCTTTGCAAAACATTTATGAATTTCAATCTTATATGAATGCTATATGCATGAGACCCACATTCATTCTTATTGTTATGACCGAGTGCCTATCACATACTTATACAAATACTGGCCCATAGGGCTCAGTCAGAATAGAATCATGGAGTATAAATCTACGTGCAAAATCAGAAATTACAGAGCAAGGCTCTACGTGGAAGCGCTTCATACTGGCAATTCAAGTCACAACACCTTTATCTGAACATGCATTTTATGAAATGTAGCAAATACATATATGTCATATATCACAATCACATATGATGCTATAACAAAGCTCATAATCATCGGACCTAAGTCCGGTATTCAACTTTTGTTGAGAATCAAATGACATTCAGAAATTCATATCAAATCAAAGTACTTCAAAAACATGCTCAACTATTAAAATCTTCGGACTTCAAGTCCGAAATTTAGAAACAATTCACAAACAATTCAGTAATATGCAAGTTTAACAAATCAAATCAATTCTAAACAAATCAATCTTAGGAAATCATCTAGGTTGACTTATAGTATGCTCCAATATGCTATTGCCTGGATGGACTGACAATTATTTGGAGGTTGACGTTCCAGTTGCTACTCTACATCAAACAACATACATAAATATCACAATTTGTACAATCATAACTGTTTCATAATGCACATGAATGAAATGAAATATGTACCATAAATGTTCATGACAATCCCGGGTATCTTACCATCAATTCCCATCACAAAATCATTTTCATATCCAAAACTCATCTAATTATAATTTATACTTAGGTTTATGCCTCACTGAAATCAATAAAATCTCTATTCGTTTCCCATTGAATCGCTTCAAATCTTTTTAAGACACCCTATTAGGGTCTACTGTTCACATTCAAACAGAAGGTGAAAATGAGGTAATTTGGTCATACTCCCTTCTATAAAAGTGTTCCTCTATGTCTTATGATTTTATGGACACCAAAATTACTCAATTTGGTTTAGTAATTGGGAAGTGTTGGATCGGAAAAAGAAAACATGCTTTATTTGGAGAAACGGTAGATTTCAAAACTTTTTAAGAAATCATTTTGTAGCTGAAGCAACATATCCAAATCAACATTCCAATCCATACATAATATGGTGCAATGATAATAAAACATAAACAAGATCAAGAGTATTACCGACTCCTTTGCTACAGCTTTAAATCCTCGCTGCACTATCCTCGCCTTCTTCGTGTATCCAAATCCTTTGCCTTTGTCTCTTTTCCTTTAGCAATCTACTTTCTCCTTGTTGTACTATCCTCAACCAATTAGATTTACCACTTGTTCTTCAAGGACATTTAGGTGAACAAAATCCTTTGGTGGGAAAGGAGAAGAAATGTTTGGAGGAGATTTTCTTAGAAGAAGAAGAACCAAAAATGAAA
>JAOTAZ010000219.1:29140327-29150846 GCA_025629785.1 Erythroxylum oxycarpum | reverse complement strand
TACTGAAATTAATAAAAAACTTTTATAGTTCATTTTTCCTAAATTAATCCATACTGCTACTACCACATCTTACAAGCGGAAGGAACAGGCAAAAAGAATCGGAAAGACTTCGTTCCTACATACAAAAACTTACAAGCTTAATTCCTATCATATAAAATGCAATTGAATAATTACATTTGCTGCTGTTTCCGTCGTAGCAATGTTATGAAAAAAAAATCAAATTTACTCATATTCCCTTTAATTCTTTATGACCTAACTGAAAATTTGATGCGAAATTAGTAAAGTGAAAAAGAAAAAAATATAAAGCTGGCAATTAAAGAATGGATCTTTGTTCATCTTCAGTGAGTTGTGAGCTTAGATCTATTCTTTGCCTCACTGTAAAGCACCACTCCCATGATTGTAACTGCGAATCCAGTCATTCCCATTACGGTAACCGGATTCCGAAATATCAACACCGAAACCACCGCAGCAACCGCCGCCTTGGCATTGCCGAGCACTTGCAGAGTCAAGGCACTAGTGTGCTTGGTCACCAAAAAATTAGTCAAGTTCACCAAATATGCCGCAGTTGCATTGCCCATCAACAAGAAGACTATAAAGGGATCTACTTTCGCTTTCTGAAGAGTGATCACCGTTACATTCCCTTCTAAGAAAAGCGTAAATGGCAACAAAATCAAAGCCGCCATGGGAGCCATGTAATGCAGCAAGTTCATAGAGTGAAGTCTCTCAGCTTCTGATGTTAACAAAATCCCCTGAACCACAGACTTCAGAGCACGTCCAGCAGTTGAACCAACACACACAAGGAAGCCAAATAAGTGAAACAAAGGCTCACTGTTGCTCGCCAGAACAATCCCACAAACCACAGGCAAAAGGGCACAATAAACTTCGGCGGATTCCTTCTTGCAAGTGATCAAAAACGCGAAAATGGCAGTGAAAAACGGAGTGGTTGCGCCAATGGCTTGATTAAACGACACCGGCAAGTACCTCAATGAAGTGTTCCCACACACGACAGAGAAACAGAAGATTGCGCTTAAAGCAAAGATCTTTAAGAACTGTTTCTTTGAAGAAATATGCTGCAATGGCACGATTTCAAGGAAGTTTATAGCTACATAGCTGTAAGAAGAGCATGATATCATGTGCAACATCGTGAGGAAAATTGGGTAGCGATATCCATATATGCTTAGTAAGTACTTGTTCAAGAGCAGAACACCAATGTTGGATAAGTACCATGATCCAATTATAAGAGCAGTTAAAATGTTGGGTGAAAAGTGTGAGCCAAGTAGAGCGTACGCGTTGTTCCGTACATCGCCAGGTGGGGTTGCCGGAATATCGATGGCCTGGTCGTCGGCGACTGCGGTGGTGGGGTCCAATCTGGGATTGCTCATTCTTCTCGTCGTCCATGTCTGTGCTTCCACCATTTCTGGCCTCGGGGTCAAAATTTGTCCGAGAGACTAATCTTTCTCCTTCTACAATAGGAGCCAATGTTCTGAGACAGAGAGATAGTTAGGCAGGTTGTCCGTGTAAGTGTGGGATTCGAGAGAAATTGAGCGGTTGAGGATGTTTTGATGGTGGAGCGTGAGTTGATCTAGATGGACGGTGAACATTTAGATTTGGAAGATAAGTGGAATGAGGAGCGTTGGATTAGGTAAGAGGGAATTAGGACATAATAAGATTCCTCGTGAAGGGAGCTAAGGTTGAAGAGTCAGAGTGTCGGTAAAGGGACATAACAGGCTAGGAATGGCGGGGCAAGAAATGATCAGACAATTTTTACCGAGTGGACTCACCTCACTTTTTATGGTAAGAACCGGAGGAGCGCTGGCATCCACGAAGTCCTAAAATTCCTCAAAATCTGCTAAAACACTCTGGTTGCTTTTGGTATTAAAATATAAAACTATTATGATACGTAATATTAGAAACCCTGTCGGGATTGAAAATATATTTTTTATTCTTGGCAAGTTTATGCACCATGTTTGTGTCCTTTGGCGTCATATATAACACGCCGCTACTAATTAAAGCTGAAGACAATCTTCAAAACAGGCTGAGCATTTCAATTTCTGACTAGATAAAAGACTATCTACCCGCAGTCTCTTTAAATCTAAAGTATGAAAAAGAAACTAATTCCAGAAAGCTTCTTGATTAGGTGACCCAATTTTAGGTTCTTGCATGGAATCACCTGCTCTAAACATTCTCACACTCTAACTTGATAAAATTATAAGAGGATAAATCACGGTTTGATCTCACTTAATTTATTAAAAAAGTGACTAATTATTTGGTGCACACAAGGAACTATCACATTGAATGAATTCTCACATTGTTACTGTTAAGACTCAGAATTTAAAATATTACATTCAATTTCCTTTCTAATAACTAGTTAAGCTCCCTGTGTTGATAAAATAAAAACTATTTTAGATTCTGATCTCATTTAAGAAAGGAAGAATTCAGACCAAAAAGCAGGGTTACAGACACGGTCCATGATGCCTAGGACACACTATCAACGGACTAATATTCTTGTTTCAAAAACAGATGGATAAAAAGAATAATGCATTTTACCGAAAACGGTAAAATTCCACCAACCTTGGGTTGTTTCACAAGTGAGATGTCCCAACCACTTCACTTTCTGCGGGGCCTACCTAACCATTTTAAATTCCTTGGTCGGCTTTCATTTCCCACGCTATGTACTGTACCATAGAAGTAGAACTTATTCTACACCTAGTCTACGCTCTCGTGCCCTTTCTAGTTTTAGCTTCTTTTAATTGCATCGTTTTCCAAGTTAGGCAATAAATTGTAGATGTCTATAAAAGAAGGGGAGAGCCAAACTTTGCAAGTGGCCCTCCTTTATGGCCAAAGAGTGTGTATTTGTCCATCTTATGGCTTTGTATATGTCCCGACGGTAATACAACTAGATATGATTACAGTTGGTAAATATTTTATAGGGGCATGATTACTTAGGCTCGGTGAGATAATGCTTAGGGGCGTTCGTGCATTTATTGATGTTAAGCATTACCTCGTTAAAAATTTATTAGTCGCAGCAATTGACGCTAAAAAGGCAACTTACAGAAGGAGGAATTGTCTCCTCAACTATAAAAAGGTAGTCAACCTCTTTCATTCGATTTGTTTATTCACTCACTACCTTTTAAATAAAAATTAAAATAGAACTACTTACATTTCCAATAATTCTCTCAGTTTATGATGAAATACTAGTTTTTATCATCTATTCTATAAAGACGGCCGTCTACAAAGGAAACGGTAGAAAAAAAGAAAAAAAAAACATTTATTTGAAAATTCTAATAAATGTTTATTCCTTCCTTCTCAATTAATGCAGTTAATGTCTTGTCTAATAATATACACATTAATAAAAGTCTAAAGTATGTATTCTTCTTCTTTTCTTATGCTTTTACCGTCACCTCTTTTAGACAGTCCTAAATTAAAAGTCTTGTACTAATCACCAAATGTTGATTTTAGAAATATTCATGAGTCACACACACATATATACATGAGGCACTATCATAAATAATAGACAATTATTTAATAGTAAGTCAAATTACTTATATTTATAATAAAGTCTATTCTTTTAATAGAGATTATATAACCTTGTGGATGTAACTATAATAAGAAATATCTATTTTGTATAAAATTATCTACATTTTCATCTAATTTTTTATTGAAAATTTTAACTAAAATCTTGTAGAAGGCGATGTCATTAATAATGACAACAATGATAGTATTAATAGTAATCTGGAAAGAAAGAATTTGAGAGAATTGCAAGGTAAACTTAGGTTTAAGCAGCATCTTATACATGGTATAACAAGTTATATTACTGAGCAAACTTTAGTGACTTTCAATTCTTCTTTTCTTTAATATCTTAGTTTAGTTGTAATATTACTAGGTGTTACTTTAACAACCGACACTTTTGCTAGTCTATCTTGATGTATTTTGATTTCTTAGAGATGTATTGGTGACTCTTATTATTAATTAGTTCATTACTTTCCTTTTCAAAACAATTAAAAAACTTTGTTAAGCCCTAAATAATACTTCTAATTATTAAAAAATATTTATAAAACTTTCTAATTTTTCTTTGTATGATCTTAATAATATTTAATCGTTATAATGCCAACACTTTTTAAGTAAAAATTGCGTGATTGCTTGTCTGTAATGCAAATATTAAGACTTCAAGTTAAAATATTCATTAATTTCACGCTTTAATAAAACTTTGAAGAACAATAATAATAATATAATAAATGATAAAAACGTCAAATGAAGAAAAGTTAAATTAATTAGTTATAAAATAAAGCATAACTAGTGAATTACCATCCACTAATAAATGAAAGATGTTAATGTTAGTTCCAAAAAATGTCAAGTATAAAATTGAACCGTACTTAATTATTAGGAAGCAAAAATATAAAGTATAAAATATGAAATATTATAACTTGATAGGTGGTGAAGTCAATATGCTACATATTATATAATTGAAAGAAGAACATGGCTGAGAAAATTGATACTGAGTTATATTGTATTAAGTTCTAACATGTGTATTACATTACAATGTATACTATATTTATACACATGTAGAGATAAGGTGATGCGATAGTATTTTGTTCTATCTAAATTAAATGATCAATTTGTATTTGATTTTGTCTAAACTGAAATGATAAGTGACAATGACAATTTTATCTAATATATTTACAACAAACAGATTGGATTAGGATTAAGAATTATGTTATTGGCCCTCGACAAACTAATGTATGTAAGAATATTGAGCTTGTGATGTAAAAGCAAAAAGGGATGAGAACCCAATGGTTTTGTGAGAATGTTAGCAATTTGGTGAGAAGCCGGCATATGATGTATGTACAGAAATTTCTTCGCAACCAAATCATTAACAAAAAGTATATCAATTTTAATGTGTTTGATACGAGCATGAGATACAGCACCTACAGCAAGAAAAGTAGCACCTATGTTGCTACAATACAAAAGTGGTTTAATATTGGAGAATCCAAGTTTTCCGAGTATAGAATTAAGCCAACATAGTTCAATGGTAGCTAAAGCAATGCTCTTATATTCAACTCCAATTCTAGATCTGGCTACGGTAAGATGTTTCTTGGAACTCCAAGAAATTAAAGAGGAGCTAAAAAAATGCAATAATCAAATGTAGATCGACGATCGTCAGGACGCCTAACTCAATCAGTATCAGAGTAAGCAGTTATGGTTAAGATGATAGATTTAGTTAAGTAAGGACCATGGGATGGGGTAAAGCGAAGATATCGAAGAATGCACTTAACCGTTGTCCAGTGAACACCAATAGGATAGTATAAGAATTGTGAAACTTAATTTGTTAACAATAAGTTGGATATCTAGTCGGATGTATATAATTTATATATATGCTATCTTGTTGTAAAAATAAAATAAAATAAAAAAGACAATTAACTAATGTGTGAAAATTCATTTTAAGATTGCCTCATTATTAAAAAAATTATATAATTCAATGAAAAGTATTCTTATTATATTATATATTATATTTTTATAAGGTGTTGATCATGTTATCAAATAAATGTATAGTTCAATTGTTTTATGCTATAGTCTCAGTGTAAATATTTTTTTTTTTTTGAAAAAGTGTAAATATTTTAAGAGCGAGTAATTTGAAGGTAAAGACTCGTTGAATTTCCCGCTAACTTTATCAACTTATTATTATACCAAGAAAAAAGGAATTGAATGAGGTAGGCAAACTCACCTAAATATTTCCTTTTGTTAAATTGAAGAAAGAAAGCATAATTGACATAAGTTTGTATTTATGATGTTACTTTTAATATAGTATTTAGTAAATCTACAGAAGATAGGCTCTAAAATCACAAATTTAGGGGTCGTTTAGTTTCACTTCTATTTTTCTATTGTTGTTTTTGGTTTATATTTCCTGTTTTTAGTTTCTATTTTTTCCTTAAAAAATGAAAACCTGTTTGCTTGAGATTTGTAATATAAAAACTAAAACCAAAAACATGTTTGGTTAACATTTGTAATAAAAAACTAAAAACAAAAACATGTTTAGTTTTATTCATCCTGTTTCTATTTTTCGTAATTATATTCTTATGTGTAATAATTATAATATAATACATTATATTTTAAATTAATTAATTATCATTATAGCTAAAACTAAAATATATGCAAATCAAATATTATTAAAAATTACATATTAATTGTATATAATAAAATTACAGAAATTAGAAATTATATTAAGTCATTCTAACCAATAAAATATATCTACCATACTATAATTATTGAAAACATAATAGTTCTATCATTTACAAAAAGAAACATAAATCAATTAGAAATAATGTAACCACTCCATATGTGTCTAGAAATTTCATCTCGCTTCTAAGACATACCTTGAAGTTGTGCTAGAGTGATATTATACTCCACTTGAGAACCTGCATCTTCATTTTCACCTTCCCTAATTTGTTCTTCATTTTTAGCGCATCTGTCAAATAATTCATCGCTTTGTCCATTCATTCTAATATAGTTGTGTATAACATAACAAGCAATAACGATGTATTTTGTTTCTTCATATCATAACTCGATATGTTTTTAAGTATAGGGAATCTTACTTTTAGAATGCCAAAACATCTTTCAATAACATTTCTTAATGAAGAATGCCTGTAGTTAAACATTTCCTGTGGACCTTGAGGTCTTCCTCTGCCTTTATAATCTTGCAAATGATATGGTGAAAGAAATCTAGGCATATTAGTGTAGCCCGAATCAACCAAATAGTACTTGTCTAACATATAAAGAATATAACATTAACAAAAAATATTAAAAATGAATCATAATTACTATGTTTATTTAAAATAATATATTACCTTGTGAAGGCATAGGAAATTGATTTGCTGGATTTGTCACTGTTTCTAAAAGAACTCGAGAGTCATTTGCAATACCTTCCCATCCAACGGTTACATATGTAAAACGCATGTCAAATGAGCAACAACATATAATATTTTGGGTTGGATTAATTCTTTTGCCCCTGTATAGTATTTGTTTAGTGGTCAGAACAAGTGCATCAATATGTGTACCATCTATTGCTCTTACATAATCCTAAAAATTAAATATATATTAAAATAATTATTAATCATAAGAACATAATTAAAATAGTAATTAAATATATGAATGTACCTAAAAATATGAAAAGAATTTTAAATTATGTCGAATCTCAGGAGGTGTATTAGTAAAAGATGGTGAAGTAATGACTCTTTTTGCAAGACAATTAACTGCATATAAAACTTTACGAAAGTACGTTGAAATTGTCCAAGTTGAATGTTGAAAACATTTTGTATTGACCCTAGTTGTCTCACTATGCCCTATAGTCATCAAGAAAACTGCTACTTATTCCTCCGCAGTCAAATTACTTGTTGCCTTTAAGCCTCCTAAACTCTTTAACTTATCACCTAAGCTTAAGAAGATTATCTTTCTCATTCTTAATTTTTCATAAATCCTTGTAGGATTCCCATTCAAAAATTCCATTATCTAATCATGACATGGTAGAGCAGAAGTTCTATATGATTGCTTTTGTAAATGAAAATTTTTTTCTCTCCCCCAACTAGAGAAATAATGATTACCTTTTTACATTCATTATCAAAATCTAAATCGAAATCTGATAAAAAAATCCATGTATCCATAATGAAAACATTAAATATTAAATAAAACATTCAATCAAAGAGTTTAACCGAATGTAGACAAAATATTCATACATTAAGTCACATATTCATACAAATCACAAACTTAAAATGTTCAAACTATGGAATAATGTTTAAAATAAAAGTGTCAAATTAACAAGAATTCGATGTGCAATAACATAAAAATATAACTAAAGCGACATAATCCAATGCAGCTTCCTTGTATCTATCATCTTTATAAAAATATCCTTATAAAGTGGAGAATCGTGTAAAGCTTTTATAGCTTTCCATATTACACATTGTCAACACCAATTAATCTAAGGACTTCATACATTCCATCATTATGTTACACTCTTGAGATCTACTCTCTATGGTGGATAATGTTTCACTCAGTTTTTTCGCGAGTAAATCATTATTTCTTTTTGATTGTTCAAAAAGTACAAGCAATACCTCTTCTATAATGTTAGAATGTGTCTTCTTTACCTTCTTATTCTTAAGAGATTTTTTTTTCTCTTAGATATAGAAATTATATCTTGATCTTCTTTTTCATGATATGAGCAATCTTCATCAACATCATTCTCATATTTCTCTTCTGTACTATTTGATGGATAGTTGATGGATGTGCATGCACACCAGTTGTAGTATTATCTCCAAAAATATGGCACAAGTATGAAAATTGCTTACATTCCTTTTTCTTGAATTTGTGAGCCATTTTATGCACCTATAATGATGAAAAATGAATATGAGAATAAATATTATATCATATGATATATTAATAAAAAAGGACATATTTTTACCTTAAATAGATTTTCCCAACATTTATTTATAGCATTAACTTGTAGTAAGGGAGTTGTAGTCGATTCTTGTTTCTTTCAATAAGTTCTTGAAATTCTTCAATCTAGCCCTTAATCCATTATACTTATTCTTCAATTGAATATCAGTATACTCCTTATTGAATTGTGTTTGAAGCCCTACCTTAATATTCTTCCAACTAGATTTAGAAAAGGTAGTAGTTGTTCAATTTCCCTTATTAACTTTATCAACCATCAAGGAAATTAAATACATCTCTATAGGATCATTCCATACCCCATCTTTTTCATTTATTTCCACACAATCATTGGAATCGTTCATATTGTTCAAACCTTCCATCACTAAATGCAACCTCATATAAGTGACATGAATCATAACAATTTCTACAAAGTATTAAATGATAAACATGGTTCAAAATAAACATGGTACAACCATATTAAATGCTAAATTGCATAAAGTACAAGGAAATGAATGAACAAAAATAAAGGTGTAAATTTGATTATATAGCATAAAAATAAAGATGTAAATTTAAGCAAATTCATAATATATGCATGATGGTCAAGCCAACAACCCCACTTTGACTGCCTTCACTGTCGCAGCTTCTCTTTACCGCCACTTTTTGTTCTCCCCTCACTATTCACTAATTTCACAAATTAAAATGTTGGATCACCTTACTATTTACTTTTCTTTCCTCTCCGCAAGCTCTCTTCTTGTCCTCTTTCACGCAACTCTTTGTTCTTCCCTCACTATTCACTGATTTCACAAATTAATATGTTGAACCACCAACTATTCACTCTTCTTTTCTCTCCGCAAGCTCTTTTCTTTTCATCTTTCACACAATCTTCTTATCTCAGAAACTACTTCTCTTTATGTCAATATATTAAATGACTTCAAGGAAATTCTCCACAGCTTTCTCCATTTAAGCAACAATTCAAAACTATAGCTTCAAGAATTACTATCTTGTTCTAGATAGTGGCAATCTTAAATGAAACGAGCATTTTATTGCAGAAACAAAGCCTTCAAGGAGTACCTTGACCAATTAGAAACATGAATAATGATACTACCAAAATATCAGGTGTTTTAAGATAATTATCAATGCTCCAAACCTAGGAACACAACTACTTGTTCATCAGAGCTAATTCTTACTAATGAACTAGACGTTCCTAAAATTGTAACCTTTTTACTTTATCTTCAGACAAGGTAAACAAATGATCTCATCTTCACTCAAGACAACCAAGATACTTTCATACTATAACTTTCCATTTCAGGATTTGATAAAGCATGAGGAGGGATATCGTTATATCCCTCAACTAGGTGATAAAGTTGCATATCTGAGATAGGTATCACGTCGTTATGCTATCCCTGAGCACTGTCCAGTGAGAAATACAAGAAGAGCCTCTCTCATAAAACAAAACAACGTTGATAAATTTAATGAATTAATTTTAATTATGCTACAGTAGCATGTTACTGTAGCATAAACACATTATTGTAGCATAACATGCACTTTCTTACATAATTTTGAAGAAGAGAAGGTTATGGACTTGTTATGTTTCAATGCAAATAACAACAGTTGAGCAACGAGTTACAACACACATATAAGTAGATGAAAACAAACCTGGAAATCACAGACGGTAGAAAACGCAGGAGAGGTCAGAAGATAACAGAAGACGTAGAAATCACAGCCAGTAGAAAACGCAAAAGAAGGTAGAAGATGAAAAAAGACACAGAGAAATAGCAGAAGAGACTGAAGACGAAGTCGACGCAGGGAAATCGCTTTCGTTAAATATAAAAGCTTGTTTTCAAAAAACATTGAAACCTCTTTTTACGTTTTCAAAAAATCATTGCCCGTTTTGTTATTTTTAACAACAAAAGACAAAAACATCTTTAACCAAAAAAGTTTTACAAGACTGATTCATTTTTTACAAAAACAGTAACGAAAAGCCGAAAAAAAAAGGAACCAAACACTCTCTTAAGATTTAAAAGATTCAACTGATATTGACCCATCATAAAACAAGTTAAATATGAAATAAAATTAAAAATTTTAAAATATGATTGAA
>JAOTAZ010000219.1:29069653-29082395 GCA_025629785.1 Erythroxylum oxycarpum | reverse complement strand
AAAAGTCGTGCACACCACTCAAGCAAGAACACCCACTACACTCTTCAATTACCATTATCAAATACACATCTATTCAATATAGAATTCTATTTTATCTAAATTATTATCCAACTAGATTTTTAAATCCAAGATAACACAAAATATGCCAAAATAAATAAAATAGTTATATTTAACATATATCTAACAGTATCAAAACGTAACAATCCTTGTACAAGATAACTTTAGTGATCTCAAGTTAAAGGATCACTTGTACAATTATTATAATGATAATTCCATAGACATACAAGTAATGTTCTCATATCAGGTTTGTTCAGCGAACTTGTTCTCTAATAAGCACCCACACATTTGTTTATCTCTATACTTTAGCCTATAAGATCGACTACTTCCTTCATAAAGAAAAATAAAATGTATGCTAGTTTTTTTTATGTTCTATTAATGTCCAATCTTAATATAACGATGACTACGAGCATTTAGGAATAATACATAAATGTAATATGAATCTCATAATTACAATTTCATTATAATTTCATTTAGAATGTACTGTTATTTTGTAGACTTTATCATATACATCTAAACATCTATAAGATAAAGAGTGCTTTTAACAAACTTGTCACTAAATTATAACCAAAGCAATTAACTGTAGGGCATAAATTAATAATAATTACTAAATATTGAAGCCACATGTGAAAGAAAGCATGCTCGTTATCTTAACTTCAACCTTGAAGACAAGGTCGTTGTTGACAAAGAAGATAATGATCCAACTACAATTAGAACTGGACCTATGGAGGTTAGGAAGAGCAAGCATGTCGTCAACAAGCCAATTTGGGCTGGTGATTATATTTTGGACTGGGATACTTTGTTAGCTAAATAAATAGTATATGTAAATAAAAATGAAGTTTGTTGTGAATTGGACGAGTTAATGGATGACAAAACTGTTATATTTGTAATTACCATATATGATCTCCTAACCTATTCTCTTACCCTTTTTCCTTTTCATTTACGAGTGCTGCCTATCACTTGCCGTTTAGAGTGACATGATTTCGAGGCGGCAGATATCATAATATGTGCCTCTTGTTAATGTAAATCAATGTTCTTTGCTTTATTGTATTCATAGCACGGGAAGGCATTTGGTTGAGAGCAAATTCCTGAAGTTATAAAATAACATACCTTGTCAAACTAGTTTACTTTATTGAATCCACATAAGTCCATCTTGACAAGGTTAAAAATACTACTGCTCCATTCATTTAATGGACAGCTTTATTTCGGGATATATGACATCTCTGTGTCTTACAATCTAAGCTTCATACATAAAATACAACAAACCTCCACCACGGTGGTAGTAAGGGTACCTTTTTATAGAGGATTTCCAGGGTTCTAAAAATCTCAGACCTTGCTGGTGACAAAATCCTTATCACTTGATTCCCATATTGTGGTACCATCGCAAGTGCAAAGCTTTTTGTAGTTCTCACCAACGCCAGCACTTCTAGCTATTACTGCCGCTGTAAGGCCGTTATCTGATTTATCTTCAGTTCCATAAACCACTACTGATCTTCCAATCAGATCTACTATCCTTAAATTCTCCTTCGTGCCTGTGAAGAAGGCCTCTCCTTTCTCATCAACATCTAATGTTCCCAGGTCGCCAAGAGGCTGCCAAATCAAAATACCACTTATGTATGCATAGTATCACGTCAACTTGAACATATAAATCAGAACAATACGAATGATGAGCAATAGCAACAATAGAGCTGAATCCTTTATACAAAGAAGTACAAAACAACTGTCATAAAACGCAAGATGATTCAGTTATTTGACTCGTAAAATGTAATGAAGTTATAAAAACACATCAAGTCAGTCATACGGGCTACTCTATAAGTGAAAAAAAAAATTGACAGAGGGAACATGATAGCACCAGACCACACACGTTTCAATGGACTAAACTTCATAGTAAATGATCGTAATTACTTTCAATAGCCAGGGAGTTCAAGGTAGAATAAAGGAGCTGCCGTATAAATAACAAAGTGCTAGCTCATACAAACCTCTTTTTTTCCATCTTGATCTGTGGTGTTATACACTTTCCCAGTGCCTGCTGCACCTTTTGTAAGGTCTCCAAACTCATTGATAGACCAACCATGTTTCCCAGGAGACAATCCACTAAAGCTGGATTCAATTCTAGCCAAATGCATATTGACTTGAGCAAAGCGAACTACCCCAAAGATTTTTGGACCTTTAAATTCTGCAACTGCGGCAGACACTAAAAAATCTGGGACACAAAAGAAAGTAAACGGCACTTACATTTCCATGATATACTAAGAATGGCCTATTCTTCCATATTTTCTCCCTAAGACTTCACAGCTAAGGGCAAAAGGGTAAAACATAAAACTACATGATAAACAAATGACTGAAATGACAGTTGAAGGAAGAAATAAAAGAAAAACAAATTACTTGCAAGCTTATGTCAATGTATGCAAGAATCAAGATTATGCCTGGTAGGTGTTTCCTGTTCCAAAGTAATATTTCCAATCTAATTATGCATTAAAAGATCAAAGTATAAAAGCTAGAAGTTAATCATCACAATAAGCTTAAAGTATTTAATCCCAGTCTAGGGATAACGTTCATACATAACAATTATACCCACTTTCGGTATCTCCATAAGTTATACTTAACAGAAACTTGAAGACTCCTTAAAAATTAGTATGGTTAAAGAAAGTGAAATAGTTGCATGTCAGAAATGCTGTTTAATAGGGATCTAGTTACAAATTGATGGAAATTCCAGGGGATCACTGCAGCCATTTAGGGCTTCCATGTCTGAAGGATACCTAAGAAATGAATTCAGCTAAAACCATGAAAGAAATTAAAAAAATGCAAAAATTGTCAATATGGTAGGGTCACAAGTAGCATCTACCTGATATCTGAAACTTAGGCACATGAAAAGTATTCATCTATAGCTAAATTGTTAAAGAAATTGCAATTGTGACAAAATCCAGATGGAAGAGGAAAAGACAGACTGAAGAATCCAGAAAATTTTGATTGGCCAACCTTCGGGTATCCCTTGCCCAATTAATCTAGCCTTTCGCCCAGTCTGCTCAAGTGCTTCAGTCATAGTCTTCACAGGTGAAGAGCCAAGTATTCTGACCACTTGATTTCCCAAGTCCACCTCCACATTCTTTACGCCTAATGATTGCAAATAGAGTAAAAGCAATACAAATTCTATGTGAGAACCAAAAATTTTTCTTCTATCATGGGAGTGTGTTCATATAAGCCACAGAAGTAAAAGTATACCATCAACAGTCTGTAATTTACTCTTGACAGAATTAACACAGCCTTCACACTTCATATCCACCATGTACTCTGTCTATTTTCAAGCAAGAGAAGATTAAATTCCAAAACTTTCAGTTAAAATGACTCAACATGAGCACATAAATTTTATGCAACAAACAAAATTTAAATAAAAGAAGACGAATTAGAGGGCACCATAATTAAAAGAAATAAATTATTTATTGAACTACTATCGTCGACAAACGAAGGCAAATTCTATCCAGATACGTGAAAAATCAGAAAATGGTTACAAATTCCTCTCTTCATTTTTAAATAATCAAGATATGGAATATAGTTCCAAAGGGAAGAATTCAACTTACAAGTAACTCAGGCAACACAGCACCTTCCTGCAAAAACAAAATAAACAACAATTAAGAATAAAACTTTAGAAATAAAGAAGAAAGCTTTAGATTTTTTTTAAAAAAAAGTGGGCATCGATCAGACAAAGAACCTGCGACATGGGTTTATGATCGGAGGTTGGTGCGTCCATACTAATAGCTAATGGAGGCTGAGACAATCCCTTTGTGAGGCCAAAGCGAGCGCCAAACAAAGGTGAAGCTGAGGAGTGATCATCCAGTCTGCAGGAACCAAAAAAAACAAAAAACTAAACAAAAAAAAATCAATCTATAAACATAGGGCAAAATAGACTTTTCAAGTCTATTCGTTGACCAGATTTGCTTAAGGGGCTATGAGTTAATAAAATTTCAATTCAAGGTTTGTTTTGCTAATTTTTTTATGTCAAGGTTTTTTTAGCAACTTTTGAATAACACAGGGTTATTAAGGCAATAAATTCCTTTTTAAGATGATCCACTAAGATTAAGCTTATAAAAACATGATTCAGACAGCTTTACGAATTCAATTCAAAATTAAGCATATGCTTTTCTTTGAGAAGATATGATAATTCATGAATCATTGAAGGTTTTGTTGAAATTCATGGAATAACACGGTAACTTGTCAGTAGCATGTGTTGTTAAATACTGAGGCCGAAGAATCATCGCACACAGGGATGATTCTTATCAGTTGCTGAGTGCGATGATTCTTATCAGTTGCTGTCACAGGGAAACTTATCTGTTGCTGCATATTTTACCAAATTGAAGAAACTTTGGGACGAATATAATATTATGGTTAATATACCAGTATGCACCTGTGGGTCTGCACAATCTATGATTAAATTGTTTCAAGATCAGCAACTAATTCAATTTCTCATGGGGTTAAATGAAACCTATACCACAATTAGGGGTAATATTCTCATGATTTCCCCGCTTCCTACTATTCATCAAGCTTACAATATTATTCTTCAAGAAGAAAAACAAAGAGAGATCCAAAATCATTCCATATTCCCAAGTGATTCTTTTGCACTTGCTGTTGAGCAAAAACCTTACAATTCTGCAGCAGTCCCAGCCAAAGGTAACCCTGATATGAGAAAATCGAAGTATTTTTGCACCCACTGTAAAATTCCTGGGCACTTCCTTGAGAAGTGTTTTAAAATCCATGGGTATCCTCCAAATTATAAGTTTGAAAGATGCAAGAAATTTGCTGCTACTGTACATAATGATGGTTCAAATTCCATTATTGGTAAATCTGCTGTTGAAACCTCTCTTCCTACATCTGGACCTGTTCTCACTCAGGAAGAGTATTGTCAATTAATGGCTCTTTTGAGCAAGCACAATTTAGAAACAATTCAGCATAATGAGGATAAGGCCATAACATTGTTAGCAGGTAAAACTTTTTGTTTTCTAACTTCTAGCATAGGCCCTAGATGGATCTGATAAGACTCTTTATCGATTCAACCACAAACGAAAATTAAAGAATCAATGGAGAAGAAAATGACACATATGTAGAAGTATATTAGCAGTAAAAATGTCACCGATACAGCCCAACAGCGTTTATGAGGAGCTGTGAACCTTCAATGATCTCTACAGATATCCCAAAATAAGAAAGTGACTAACTATCCCTTTTCCCCTCGATTACAACTATATATATGGCTTAAAGTAATGGACCCCTCCCCACACCAATGACATGGCAGTAGCCTTACACCTTATGCCTACGCAAAAACAACCACTGCAACAAACGCACACATCACAATTGCAACCAACGCACACAAGTACTGCAAGTACTGCTAAGGAGTCAAATTGACAAGTTCGTTACTGCATGGGTCACCCATTTTTCCGTTCCTCCTCCTGTAGACCAGTAGCTTATCAGGATCATAGATAGTGGAGTAATTGATCATGTGAGAATTGTAAAACAAAGGCTATAGTAGAATATACAAAATGTGTTCTACTGAAACAATCGATAATTTCACTGAAAACAACTCTGCTTAAATACAAGAGCATAGTACGTGGAAGCATAAAATTTTGCTAAATAAAAGATATGATTAACATTAAATCCTAATTGATAGCTATAACAAAACAAATTCCTAATATCTTGGCACTAACAACTTGACTTCTTCAAATCTAACGTGGTATCACAAAATTGCAGAAGCTAAAACAAATATTCAACACTCCTCCTTGCATTGCTTGCTGCAAATTCTAAGTTTTTTTTCATCACTCCTCTTTGCCTTAGTAATTGCAAAGCTTTAATGTCAAAATAATTCATCTTCTTGTTGTTGCTCAGTTGCTGCTTTTGCCTCTTTATTTTGTGATTTGCAAATCTTCTCCATATGCATAATTTGTCCACATTTTCTGCATTTGATATCAAGCCTCCACCAACATTTTCTTTGTGGGTGATTTATTTTTTTGCAATGTGGGCACGGTGGATATGAATCATCATTGTTATTGTTGTTGTTGTTGTCGATCTTGTTGAAACTCTTGTTTTTGTCACCTCTTGAATTTTTTTCTTTAGCTAGCAGAGCTCCTTCAATGGTTCCTTCTTCCCTCATCATCCTCCTTTGTTCTTGTGCCTATATTGTATTTACTAATTCTGCCAAAGACATGCTTGATAGATCCTTAGCTTCTTCTAATGCAAAAATTTTAGATTCATATTTTTCAAGTAAAATTACGAGAACTTTTTCCACTGTTTGTTCCTCAGAAAAAATCCTTACCTAATACCTCACTTTGTTTACTACGCCAAGCAACTTGTCGAAGTATTCTTTAATGGTTTCTGACTCTTTCATCTTTAGCATTTCAAATTCTTTGATCAAGTTGAGCACTTGCATGCTCTTTGTTCTTCCATTACCTTGGTATTCCTTTTTGAGGTAATTCCAGATATCCTTTACCAACTCTAGATTTATAATTCTTGTGAATATTGAAACAGCAGAAAACAAGCAGGCTTTGGCTTTAGACTTCCTATTTTTCCTTGCTTTGTGCATCTTGATTTGAGTCATTGTAAGATTTGTTGGCAATAGAGGCACTTCATAGTTTTCTTCCACTGCTTCCCAAACATCCATAGCATCAAAATAAGCTTTAATTCGAACAGCCCAAACTTGATAGTTTTCACCATTAAAAATTAATGGTGCACCTTGAGATAGTTTTGTTTCAATCTTCATTGCTTGAAGATGGTTGTAATTCTTGTTGTAATTTTGGGTTGTAAATCAGATTTGTATTTTAGTTTCGCTCATCTCACAGGTCCCTCAAGATAAATGCTTTAATATCAATTTGTGAGAATTGTAAAACAAAGGCTATAGTAGAATATACAAAATGTGTTATACTGAAGCAATCGATAATTTCACTGAAAACAACTCTACTTAAATACAAGAGTATAGTACGTAGAAAGCATAAAAATATACTAAATAAAAGACATGATTAACAATAAATCCTAACTAATAGCCACAACAAAACAAATTCTTAAAATCTTAACACTGACAACTTGACTTCTTCAAATCTAACGTGGTATCACAAAATTGCAGAAGCTAAAGCAAATATTCAACAGATCACATTGCCCCACTCCTCCATCTATTTGATTCTTACTCTACTATACTACAACCTTGTCATATCACCATGCCCAATGGGAACAAAGCCACTATAGAACATATAGGTTCCATTAAGTTATCACTTACAGTGTGATTGCAATAAGTTTTATATGTTCCAGAATTTCACTTCAACTTACTATGTGTGAGAAAATTGACAAAACAACTCAATTCTATGATTGTTTTCACTCCCACTTCCTGCTATCTTCAGGTCGCTTCGATGAAACATCAAGTGGAGCTTGGTAGAGAATTTAATGGGCTATAGTATGTTCGCAAATCATCCATTAGTGGAGCTCCTTGTTTAGACCTTACCAAGAAATCTTGTAGTCAGTCTGCCTTTGTTGCAAAATCTACCATAAATTTGTGGCATTGTAGACTTGGACATGTGCCTTTTGACAAGAAGAAATATATAGACTCAATTTCTAATATCTCATCAATCCATACAGATGTTTGTCAAGTTTATCCTAAAGCTAAATTTCATAAAAAAAATCTTTTCCTATTAGCTCAACATCTTCCTCTCACATTCTTGAATTATTGCATGTAGACCTTTGGGGTCTCTATCGTCAATCCACATATAATGGGTATAAATTCTTTCTCATAATCGTAGATGATTTCTCAAGAGCCACATGGACTCACTTATTGTCTCATAAGAGTAATGCATTCTTTGTTCTTAAATCTTTCATCATCTTTGCTGAAAATCAATTTAAACACTCTGTTAAGGTCATTAGAACTGATAATGGACAAGAATTTTGCGATTCCACTATTGTAGCTTTTTATGCCAATAAGGGTATCCTCCACCAAACTACTTGTGTAGAACGACCACAACAAAATGGGGTAGTTGAAAGAAAACACAAAACTCTTCTTGAGACAGCCAGAACATTATTTTTTCAAGCGAACTTTCCTTTGAAGTATTAAGGGGAAGCTATTCTTACAGCCACATATATTATCAATAGAATTTCTTCACAGACATCACATTACAAGACACCTTAAGAGATTCTCTATCACAAAAAATCCTCTGTACAATCATTTAAGGAAATTTGGATGTTTATGTTTTGCTGCCACATTACAAAGAGGGAGATATTAATTTGATGCGAGAGCTCACCCATATGTATTCCTTGGGTATCCTTATGGAAAAAAGGCCTACAAAGTCCTTGACCTTCAAACCAATAAAATCCTATCCACTAGAGATATCACTTTCCATGAGGCCTTTTTTTTTTCCTTTTCACCACATTATGTCTCCCACAAACACAACACTTCCTTGTCCTACAATAGAATTTCAGCATAATATCTTCCTACCTTCTCAATCTGATGTTCCTACATTTTTTTACTCTACTATTGACAATTCTCCTTGTCCCATTATTAATTCAGATCATGCCATCCTCCACAACTAACATGCCAATACAAACTTTTGTAAGAAAATCCACTAAAATTCACAAACCTCCTTCTAACTTGGAAGATTACGTTTGTAACTATGGCATAAGTTCTCACAAAATAACTAAAAACAATATGCACTAGTATCATCTCATCACCTTTAATCAACTACTTATTCCCTACCGGGTTCATGTGTCCCATTTCACCACATTTAATGAACCTTCATCATATCAAAATGCTTCACTAGACCCTAACTGGGTATGCGCTATGGAGAAAGAAGTAGAAGCTTTGCAAGCAAACAATACTTAGGAGATTGTCCCTTTTCCATATGGCAAGAAAGCTATTGGATGCAAATGGGTGTACAAAATCAAGTTGAAGGATGATGGTGGTTTGGAAAGATATAAGGCTAGATTAGTAGCTAAAGGATATAACCAGAAAGAAGGGATAGATTTTCAAGATACGTTTTCTCTAGTTGTGAAAATGGCAACAATTAAAAGCATCATTGCCTTAGCAACCTTCAAAAGGTGGGATCTATGTCAATTGGATGTTAACAATGCATTTTTACACGGGGATCTTCATGAGGAAGTTTATATGCAAATGCCTGAAGGAGTCCCCAACCCTATTAGACATGTCTGCAAATTTATTACGTCCTTATATGGACTAAAGCAAGCATCAAGGCAATGGTTTGCTAGGTTAGCTGATTTTTTGAAATTGCAAGGGTATGTGCGGTCTAAGAATGACTATTCCCTTTTTATTAAGAAGGGACCTTCCAACTTCACAATTGTAGTAGTTTGTGTTGACGACATCCTCCTTACTAGTTCAAATACTTATAAACTCAAATCCTTGAAGAAAAACCTTGACGCAACATTTAGCATCAAAGATTTGGGACAACTGTATTTCTTCCTAAGATTCGAGGTTGGTTATTTGCCTACTAGAATTACTCTTACACAAAAGAAATTCACTCAAGAGTTGTTGACAGATGCTGGGTACTCTTATTGCAGAAGTGTGTGCACCCCCTTCCTCTTAATTGTAAACTGTTAGCAGATAATGGAGACTTAATTTCAAATCCAACACTATAAAGGCAACTCATTGGGAAGCTTAACTACTTGAGTAATACCCGACCAGATCTTTGTTTTACAATTTACACCTGAGCCAGTTCATGCAAAATCCTAGAAAGCCCCACTTAAAAGCTCTTTATCACGTATTGAAGTACATCAAGGGCATTGTTGGTCAAGGAATCTTGCTAAAAGATACTGATCAGCTAAAATTGCAGGCATTTTCATATTTATATTGGGCTTGCCCTACTACTAGATGTTCAGCTACTAGTTATCTTGTCATGCTTGGTGATTCACCCATTAGTTGGAAGTCAAAGAAACAAAGCACAATATCTAAGTCCTCGATAGAAGTAGAGTATCGTGCAATATCTCAAGCGGCTTCAGAGATTACATAGCTGGTCAAACTTCTTGAGGAGCTTAGAATATCAAATTTACAGCCCGTAATTCTTCATTGCGACAGTCAATCAGCATTACATATTGCCAAGAATCTTGTCTTTCATAAAAGAACAAAGCACATTGACTGTAATTTAGTAGGATAAAGTACTTTAGGGTCTTTTTGAACTGAGCTATCTGCCAACTCAATCACACAGCTTGCAGATGTGCTTACAAATATCTTACCTTCTTCTCATCACTGGAATTTTCTGCGCAAGCTGGGAATGGTTAATTTTCACCATCCTCCAGCTTGCAGGGGGTGTTAAATATTGAGGCTGAAGAATCATCTCACACTAGAATGTACACACATTTAGGCAACAAGGAAAATAAAATAGTCAGGCAGTTAGATTTTCCAAAAACTACTACACCTCAGCAAAATCCATCTCACCGAAACAGAAACAAAAATTCTGTTCTCTATCAGCATTTGTTATAGAGTTTGTTAGACAATTTGTTGTAAATTTTGTATAAATATTCATAGCCTAGAATCATTATGTATTGAATTTTTCATTCTTTTATAAATGAGGAAAGTTCTTTTCTAAAAAATCTCATTCTCTCCCTCACAAAATCTGACATCTGGCCCCCGTCGTCCCAACATGAAAACTATAATCCCCCCATTAACTTTTAGTTTCATCGATTAATAAGTGTTAACAATGGAGGTCCTTGGAGATAGTTGATTAGAGACTGCTACGTTCTCGGTCTCCCCTTAATCGATGTAGGTGCCTGGTCGTGAGCGGATATGCAATTATTATGTCTCATAAATTAAAACAAAAATTAAAAGACCATCATATTCGGGTTATTGTCAAAATGGAAAAGCAATTAGCTTTTACTGGTGGGGCACAATTGCCTCCTGACATTATGCTTGGCAGGCTCCCTGAAGACGACTGGAGTTGTAAATTTATTATAGCATAACAAACCATGCCTGGGATCGGGATCAGGTGCATTGCATTTCCAAATAATCTAAATTCTCTGAGAAGATATCATATAACAATGCCTGCCTGGAGTGTTGAAGGCTAATGGTTAAATTGAAAGTTCTGTTAAGTCTTAAGGTGTAAGTAATGATTCTGATGAATACCCTCTTTTAAGATACTTAAAGATTGTTTAGTTATGACGTCAGGATGTGGATTCAAGTTAACTTAGAAGTTAGATCTTCTCTTTTCAGTTTTTACCATATCAGGAGAAGAAAACAAATTACGTTTTAGTTTTCCTAAAATGTAGGAAGAACGTGGGGTATCTACCCTGATCTAATCAACAAAAATCAAGTTCAAAAATTGAAGAACCCATTAGCTTCATCCTTCGTTCAAAAACACCACAGGAATAAAGTCATCATTATAGAACTTTGAGAAAAGAGAGTAACCCCACCATGGAAAGTCCTAGTAAAGAAGAAAAAGTAGCACTAGATGCCCTGCACCATCAGTTCAATGATTTGGTTCAACATTGGGACACCATAAACCAATCAAACCCAAAAACCCTACATAGGTTATCACCAACTGGCTCACGCACGGCGATTAAAGAGCTTCAACTCCTTGACAGTTCTCCAAGAAGTTTCATGTCTTTTCTGCAGTACACGCCCTCTCCACCCTCGGAAAGAAACGGAGGAGGATGGAAGGTGAGGAACAATGACTTAGTAGTTGAAGAGATACTCATTGAGCGAAGAGCGGCCGTGAGAAGTGGCAAGCTGAAGGGCAGACGGTTGTTTCCGGTAGCGGATGGTGTGAGTGACAATATGTGTTCCGGTGGTAGGGAGGAGATAGCATGCAGTGGTTTAAATAGTATTGGTGGAGAGAGTGAGGAGAGGTCTTTGTGGTCTTATGATTATTCTGATGATGAGAATGAAAACGTAGAGACCAAAAAAGGTTTTAGTCCTGTTTGTCTTCATTGTGCGGCAGCTTCTACTTATTCATCACTGTCATCATCTCCTCCTTCAATTTCTTATGATAAAGTTGTGGTCGAAGAGAAAGAGATGGTGGATGTGGAAACCGTTGAAGAAAAGAGGAGACGTGCTGAGACTGGTCCCTGCGAATCTAGGACTCGAGAAAAGGTTTTCATGGCCTGGCTAGGAATCCTTTTAACTCTTTTTGCAGTTGGTTTCATCACGGCAAGGACCTTAAGTGGGTATGGCTATGGAAGTGAATTCATTCCAATTCCAACTTGATTTCTCTTTGTACTTTTCATTTTCAAGATTTATCTGATTAACCATGGAAGTATGTAATCGCATTAGAAGTCAGGTTTTAATGGTGCGTATGCGTTGAAGAAGATGTTTCTCTTCAAGTAAGCATCAAAACTGGAAGTATAAGGATACCAGTATTTCATTATATAGTACTTTAGAAAGGGAATATATGTTTGCATCTGTCTTAGGAATATGTCTTCCAAGTTTCGGAAGCTGTTGCCTGGTGATGCCAACCATAAACGACGAGTAATGCAGGTGGTTGGTGAAAAGTTTGCCTCAGTATCAGATAAAATAACGCCGGAGCAATTTGGGTTGGTGTAAATGGTAGAGGTTGCCTCTTATATCGGTCTGAGTCACTGCTTTTAATCTTGTCGAGATAAAAATTACCACTGAATTTGTAAATATCACTAATTTATCAATTTTGCATATATATACTATTTTGTGATTTGTATATATACAATTTTGCATAACTTAAAATCAAAATATTTATCTTTTTTT
>JAOTAZ010000219.1:29043852-29057193 GCA_025629785.1 Erythroxylum oxycarpum | reverse complement strand
TGATTCTTACAGAAAAACAATAAATAATAATATATGATAGTAATATAATATAATGATTGATGGTAAGTAATATAAGATATTAATTAGAAATTTAACAATTCTTACGGATAAGACAATAAATAAAGTTTCACACATATTCCATCGAAAAGAGAAGGAAATAATTATTATTTTTTAATTTCAAGTAACATGAGACTCAGTAAATAAGATAAAGGAGTTTTTTATGCCGGGATTTCTAAGAAAGCTCCTTGCATGTTTAAAGGCATCAATTAAAATAGACAAATATCTTCTCCAAGAGCTCGTTTATTGACACTTCTTCCAACAACTTCTTGACTTTTATAAAACTAGCAGAAGATACAGTGAACAATTTTTCAAATGCAATATGGATCACTGAATTAGATGAACTGCATATACCATGCGCTTCATTTAAGGAACAAATATTATGGAACAATTATGTTTATTTCTTCACAATCCTTTGAAAAATTAAATCCTAAAAACTTAAAAAGCTAAATCAAATGGCATAAGGAACCCAAATTTAAACACATGCATACCTAATTGAATGACTTTATCATTGTCATAGTTAATAGAAATAGTTTCTGCAATTGAAGACTGTTCCAAAACAATCGATTTTTCTAAGGCTGTACGAACCATCATGACATTGCCACTGCCTCCATTTCATATACGTTCTCTTAAAGATTCGAGGAAGCTTTACACAACATAGAGTATATACAATCACACATTCATTTATTGGCTTCCTAATAAAAATGAATTATAGATAATAAAGAAAGAAGCTAATTTGGATGATACTTTAAACCTTAAGGAAGAATATCAACCTTTGAAGGAAAAAGATGATTAGACTTTGATGAGAAAATTTGTTGTGCATCAATTTGTTCTTTAGGAAGGAGAATTTTGCTAGATACCTCTCATTGGAACTCATTTCTGCCATCATAAACTATCTGTCATATCAATATTTCCCGATAAATTTATGTTAACAGTTTTATTCTGAAAAGTCAATAAAAACAAAAATAAGTCATAGATGTAATCAATATAGAAACAGAGTGTACAATTTAATAAGGAAATGAAAATTATATGAAGATATATGCAATCAATTAAATATTCATAGAAGAAACAAAGATCATCATAACATAATTTCTTAAGTAGTCAAAAATCCCTTGCATAAGCACATTTTTTGTTTGCCACTCACCTTTAAAGATAAATAAAACCCAGAGCACATGCCACAGATTAATAAGTGATCTAACATCTTTAAGAATAGAAAATTTATTATTTGAATGTTCCAACATTCTGTCAATGTTAATTTTGTGATCTATTAATTGAGACAACTTTATATGATAAGGTTGAGAATGTTAACTATATATGTACTATATTTAGGGGATGTAGAATTAAGTGTGCTTTCCTCTAAAGCCACTATTAATTGAATGAATCTAAAACATAGATTTATTGTACATAATATTAATGAAAACTAATAAATAATGTTCATTGTTTCTTAATTATTAAGTATTATTTATTGTATTTTTACTAAAAACATTCAATGTACATATGTACATATGATGGAGATAGAAAATACTTTATAAACAAGATAGAAAATTTCTTGAAACCACACCCAACAATAGCTGCTCATCTAAAAGATGTCACGAAATCAACAATGACAGATCAAATACGCAAAGAATTACGTGAGTATAGGAGAGATCATTCGACATGCACTCAAAAAGATTTGCAGTTGTGGCTTGAGTGGTTTCTTTAGTACCATGATTGTGGGAATATAACCGGAGAGCTAATTCTGGAGAAGGCAAGAGATACAATGAAACTTCTATACCCTCAATAAGATTTTGAGCACAAATTTTCTCAAGATTGGCTTGAGAAATTCAATCTACGATACGATATCAAGTCATTTTGTCATTTTAGAGAGAGTGGTTCAGTTGATATACAAAACATGGAGAAGCAATTAAGTCTATAATGGAAAAAAAATAGATAAGTTCCCTATGAAAGATGTTTTTAATATGGATGAAACTGGTTTGTTTTATAGGTTACAAGTTGATCATTCTCTCGCTACGAAGCAACTTGAAGGAAGAAAATTGACGTGGAACGTGTTACGGATGATTTTCAAAAAAGGGCTGTGCGCCATAAGTCCAAACGAAAGAGTTCGCAGATTTGATAGGCTTAAAAAAGTCAACTGTTTTTTAAATCAAACTCTATTGCTTTAGTTATTTACGTTTTAGGGTCTGGGCCCTATTTAAACTCTTTTTTACATTATTATCGGTTTTTTTTAAATACTTCATATTTTGGAGATTCTCTCAATTGAATTCAGGTTTCGGATTGAAACTTGTGTGTTTACGCTTTACTCGCGGCATCAGTTGGTATTAGAGTGTGGTTGATTCTGATGGAATGAAGAGGGAGCAGTGGTTCTGGCGACGGTGATCATAGAACTGAGGCGATAGGGGATGCCAATCGAAGGTTCCAAGCGTTGGAGGATCGTATTAATGATATTAATGAGCAAATTGACCAACGTTTTCATGAACTTGCTGATCAGAATGCAAACCTGGCAATCGCGGGTAATAGGAATAGGAATGGCGGTAGGAATCGTGCGGAAGAATGACCTATCAATGAACCTGTTCTTGAAGAAAATTTAGATTCAAATGATGATATGTTAGGCCAAGGACAATGTGAACGTCGGAACCATGATCGTAACAACCTTGACTACAAATTGAAGGTGGATATCTCATATTTCTATGGCAGCATGAATATTGAATATTTCTTAGATTGGCTTGCAGAAGTAGAAAGGTTCTTTGACTACATAGACATCCTAGAGGAAAAGAAGGTTAAGGTGGTTGCTTGCAGACTAAAAAGTGGGGCATCCGCTTGGTGGGAGAGAGTTCAAGAAAGAAGAGTTCGTGTTGGAAAAAGAAAAATCACTAGCTGGGAGAAGATGAAGAGTTTGTTAAGGGCAAAATACCTTCCTCCTGACTATGAGTAACTCCTTTTCCAACAGTACCAGAGGTGTCATCAAGGCAATAGGACCGTGAATGAGTACACTGTCGAGTTTATGAGGTTGGTTGAACGTAACAACCTGAGGGAGACTAAGGATCAACAAGTCACAAGGTTTTTAGGTGGATTAAAGCTAACGATTGAAGAAAAGATTGGTGTACAGGTTTTAAGATCCTTAACTGAAGCCAAAACTATAGCTTTGAGGGCTAAGATGATACTACAGGAGAAGAGTTGATTTGGGGATTCCTCTCGTAGAAGCTATAATGAGTACTCTAGAACCTCTTTTGAAAAGAATAAAAGTGTGTAGAAGGATGATACACAGAAAGAGCGGAAGGCCACAAGTAAGCAGAAGGATGATGGGCAGAACGAACAACTACGAGGCAATAATCCATATGCTAAACCAATCCCAAGTAAATGCTTTATGTGTAATTAGCAAATAAATAGATCCAGTGACTGTCCTCGCAGAAAAACCATTAATATGGTTGATCGAGAGGAGGATGTAGTAGTCTGCGAACCTGATGGTCAAGATGATGAGTATGAAACAGAGGACAATGATCTTGCAAAAGATTATGGCGTGAGAAAATTGAGGCTGACTTCTAAGCCAGAAGAACACTCACAACGGTATAAGTTGTTTCAAAGTAGGTGCACTATTAGTGGTAGACTGTTTAATATTATCATGATAGTGGCAGTTGTGAGAATATAGTAGGCAGGGATGCTGTTTAGAATTTGGGACTATAAGTTGAGAAGCACCCACATCCATGCAAAATTGCATAGATTCGACCTGGTGACGAAATTGAAGTGACGAAGCACTGTAAGATTCTTTTGTCTATCGGTAAATATTCTAATGAAGTTTACTGCGATATTGTCGATATGGATGCTTGAAGCATGATGGATGCTTGTCACATGCTTCTCGGTAGACCTTGGCAGTTTGATGTTAACACCCAACATGCTGGCAGAGATAACATCTACAAGGTGGAGAAAGGCAGGGTTAAATTTACCTTGCTGCCAACAAAAGAGAGTGGTTGTGCCAAAGCCTCTAAAGTGGAGGGGCGAACCCTTTTTACAGTTTCCACTACTGTGAAGGAGTTTGAAGTTGATTTGAGTGTAGTTGTCAAACATGTGATATTAGCTAGTGAAGAAGAGAAGAATGCAATACAAATTCCTGAAGCTGTGAAGTCGTTGCTAGCAGAATTTGGTGATTTGATGCCAGGGGAATTACCACCTGGGTTGCCACCTTTATGGGATATTCAACATCAAATTGATATGATTCCTGGGGCTAGTCTGCCTAATCTGGCCACATTTTATAGACGTTTCATTCGAAATTTCAGTACAATTGTAGCACTGATCATGGAGTGTTTGAAGAAAGGGAAATTTCAATGGGGTGCAGAAGCAGATTCCAGTTTTGCTGAATTGAAGGAGAAAATATGTACTGCTCTAGTTTTAGCATTACCGGATTTCGACAAGTTATTTGAGGTGGAATGTGATGCCTATGGATTCGGAATTGGGGCTATGTTGTCACAGGAGAAGAGGCCGAGAGCTTTTTTTAGTGAGAAGCTCAGTGATGCAAGAGGAAAGTGGTCCACTTATGACAAAGGATTCTATTCGATTGTGCAAGCTTTGAGGCATTGGGAGCATTATCTTGTCAGTAAAGAGTTTGTTTTATATTCTGACCATAAAACTTTGAAGTATTTGAGCAGTCAGAAAAGAATTAGTAGTGATATGCATGCTAGTTGGACCCAATTTTTATAGAAATTTCCTTTTAAACTTATACATAAATCGGGGGTGCATAATAAAGTTGTAGATGCTTTGAGTAAGCGTGCAGATATGTTGATGACTCCAAAAACTGAAGTTATGGGTTTTGATGAGTTGAAGGGATTATACGAAACTGATGATGATTTCAGAGCTGTTTGGGAAAGGTGTTCAAAGAACTAACCTGAAGAGGATTTTCATGTTACAGATGGCTTTCTTTTCAAGGGAGATCAACTTTGTATTCCCAATTCTTCCTTGAGGGAGAAGGTAATTCGTGACTTGCTGTACACCTTGGTAGAGACAAAACCTTCGTTGCTATTCGAGAGAGGTTCTTTTGGCCAAGGATGCGTAGGGATGTTTACAGCATGGTCAAACATTGCTATCTGTGTCAGATTTCAAAGGGGCAGTCACAGAATACAGGTTTGTATATGCCTTTACTTGTTCCTGATAGTATTTGGGAGGATTTGTCCATGGATTTCGTGTTAGGCCTTCCTCAGGCACAAAGAGGTTGGGATTCTATGTTTGTAGTTGTGGACAGGTTCTCGAAAATGGCACATTTTATTCCTTACAGGAAGACTTCTGATGCATCATTGCCTGATTGTTCTTTCGGGAGGTGGCACATTTACATGGGGCTCCTAAAACCATCTCTTCGGACCGAGATAGTAAGTTCCTTGGGCACTTTTGGAGGACCTTATGGAAGTTGTTCGATTAGACATTAAATTTTAGTAACACAGCTCATCCATAAACAGATGGTCAAACAAAAGTGGTGAACAAGACTCTGGATAATTTGATTGGGAGCACTTGTGGTGATAAACCAAAGCATTGAGATTTTGCGTTAGCTCAGGCAGAGTTTGCATATAACAATGCAGTCCATAGTTTAACAGGGAGATCAACTTTTTCTATTGTTTATACTAAGGTTCCTAAGCATGTTATTGATCTAAATGATCTGCCTAATGTTGCTGTCAAGAGTGCTGTTGTAGAGAAGGTGGTGAATGATTGACAGGCTGTTCATGCTGAGGTTGAGCAGAAGCTGGAGGAGTCTAATGCAAAGTACAAGAAGGTAGCTGATCGACATTGCAGGACGCAGGTTTTTGCTGTTAGTGATGAGGTCATGGTATTTCTGCAGAGAAAAAGGTTTCCAATGAGCGTTTATAGCAAGCTACAGGCGAAGAGGTATGATCCATACCAGGTTCTGAAGAAGATCAATGACAATGCTTATGTGGTGGGACTTCCTGACAATATAGGGATCTCCAAGACATTTAATATGGCGGGCATCTACAAGGACTACCCATTCGATGAGCCGTTATATCCTAATGGTACTGTTAACTCGAGGTTGAATTTTTTTCAAGTGGAGGAGACTGACGTGGAACATGTTATGGATGATTTCCAAGAGTGGGCTGTGCGCCAGAAGTCCAAACGAAAGAGTTTGGAGATTTGATGGACTTTAAAAAAATAAGAAAAAAGTCAACAACTTTTCTTAGTCAAACTCTATTGTTTTAGTTATTTGCGTTTTAGGGCTTGGGACCTTTTAAAACTCTTTTCGGCACTATTTTGAGGAGGTCGGTTTTAAAAAAACTTCATATTTTGGGGATTCTCTCAATTGAATTTCAGGTTTCAAATTGAAACTTTTGTGTTTACGCTTTACTCGTTGTATCACTCCCACAAGGAAATCTTTAAAGATTCATAATCTGGACATTTAGATAGATTTGAAAGATGAGTTTGGTAACTAATTCTGGATAAGATTAGGCTACCTTAACATCTTAATGCGAGGCAACGACCCCATGGTATTATATTTAAGGGATGAGAATCAAATGAATCAGATTGCCATTGATAATTTCATATTAGAAAGAAAGTTTAACTATTGAATTTTTTAATATAGGCAGAGTGTAGAGTCCATTAACGATAATTGAGCTTGGGTCAATCATTGTTCAAATAACTAGAACTAGTTGTTTGGATAGTTGAATCTTACCACTTATAAACCCTTTAACATTTTCATGTCTAGGCAATATGAGACATTCTAACACTCCCCATCAAGTGCAACTGGGGCTGAACATCCAGTTGTCACTTAAAATATATGCAATGGTAACCGGACCGGATCGCTGGGATTAGACAACCAAACGGACAACCGGGAAATTAATAATCCGAACCAAACCTGCTCTGATACCATATTGAATTTTTTAATATAGGCAGAATGTAGAGTTCATTAACGATAATTGGGTTTGGGTCAACCATTGTCCAAATAACTAGAACTAGTGGTTTGGATAGTTGACCCTTATCACTTATAAACCCTTTAACATTTTCATGTCTAGGCAATATAGGACATTCTAATATTAACACTATATGATGTGTGTGGTCAAGGGATCAGGCAGGAATCATACAACACTTGGAGTCTCCTTAATTGGCCAATTTGAGGAGGAATTGGTCCAGTCAGCTGATTTAATTTTGTATATCCCACTTAGTGTACGATGTCAAAAAGATCAACTGATGTGGAAATTCTCTTCAAATGATGATTTCACTATCAAATCGGCCTATCATGTTGCTCTCTAAAATTTCTGCAACCATCCTAATGATAATAATTCTTCCACTGGTTTTAATAGCTGGACAAAAATTTGGAGTTTGGTTATCCCTCCAAAGATCAGACATTTTTAAAGGAGGGAATTTATTCAAACTCTCTTCCTACTAAACATAGGCTGAGATATAGAGATATGGAAATATATATCATTTGTTCCTGTCATGGATTGGAAGAAGAAACTTTGGATCATATTTTTTGCAGTTGTCAAAGGTCCCAACTTTTATAAAAAGCTTTGTCTTGTGATATGACATCTCGGTCATAAATCCAGCCTCTTTTTCTTCCCTAGCGTGATGAATGGCTTAATAGAGACCTTGATGTTGTTTATGTTTTTGTGACTCTCTTACGGAGAATCTAGACTTCCATAAATGCATTTATCTTTAGAGTAGCAGATGTCCTATCCCATATATGTGCCAAGAAAATAATCGGTAACCTTTATAATTATTAGGATAAAAGCATAGTAGGTTACAATTTGGGCTTTAGAACTAGTATTTGAAGGTAGATTTTGAGGGGTTATTTTGAAAAGCAATTGTTTCGATGTCATGTTATTACACCCTTAAATTTAAGACTAATTTGTAAAATTACGAAATATTTTTAACTGATTATAATATATATATATATATATATATTACAATTTTATAAGAAAAGGTTTTTCTTATTTCTTAATTTAGATTGAGATTCTTATTGTGAAAAATAAATTTAACGCACGAAATTAGTAAGTAGAAGCATTAACTTCGGCAAACTTATAATTATTAAATTGACTGAATCTTCAACCACGGTGACTAATACAAAGCCGGCGCCGTGATCCTACAGGGCATTGTATATGATTAATCGAGAAGAAAACAATAATTGAAAAGAGAATAGACTCTTTGACAGAACCATTCAACTAATTCTTAAAAGGAAAAGGCTTGGTAGCATTCTTCCAACCAGGTGGCATCAACTTCATCCCTCAAAATGTGGTCAATATGGGGCTTCTGACTAAATGTTGGTACTGTGAAACCCAAACCAAGCTTCCTTGAGAGAAGTTCCTCTCGGTTTTGTATCCTTCACTCGTGGTAAACGATACATAGAATCTTAATTTTTGCTTCACGTAAGTGAATTCTAATTTCTCAGGATACACATAGACAGTCACTCCTGCTGGTGAGTAGACCTTAGCAGTATACATCGAATTAGCAGGGCCAACGTTTGTTACGGTTCTTGTGTATGTCTGCCTTGTGCGCCCGAACACAACTGAAAATGAAGGATAGTTCAACTCTGAATCTGGAACACTTGACGATTCTATGCACTTAACTTTACGTTGAACCATGTAAGAGATGTCTCTGTCAGTGTAACCTAAACCACATAGGTAAGGGATGTAATCATCAGGTTGGATGTCATAGACAAGCCCGGGATTAATTGCTCTTGAAGGCTGAACATGGCCTGCTCCGGTGGCCAAGACATCAGCAGGAACCGACCTTTCGTCAAAAATGGGTCGTCCCAATCGGTTAACTGTGTATGCACTAGTCATTATAGCAGATTTAATAGCTGCCGGTGACCAGTCAGGATGGGCACCTTTTAGCAGGGCTGCAATGCCACTAAGATGTGGGCAAGACATTGACGTCCCAGAAACTATGTTGAATGTTGCTTTCGTATTGGTCTTGTTCTCCACAGAAACTGGCCAAGCAGCAAGAATGTTAACACCAGGACCTATAATGTCAGGTTTCAAGATGCCAGGACTTTGTACGTTTGGTCCTCTAGACGAAAATGAGGTCACAGATGGAACATCTCGGATACCAAGTATAGTTCCTTGGAAAGTTATTTGACCTGTTGGTGTTGTCGTTGAGTCTATGTATGTTTTAATCTTGATCCCATCTGCATAGCTTACGTGGGATGCAGGAAGTACATGAGGATCAGCCAAAGTGCTGTAGCCACTAAACTCATCGTTCGTCAGAATCATCCCAACTCCACCAGCATTTTTCACTTCGACTCCTTTGCTAATTCTTGATATACCTGCCCCTCTCTGACACAGGACTATCTTGCCCTTCACATCTAGTCCTTTCAATGTTCCTGGTCCACAATATGCCGATGCCTGAGAACCAGTTTTACCCGCTGCATCGACGAGAGGATACAGAACTTCGGGGGAAACTTCTGGTTGGAAGACGGATTCACCCTGGAATGATTGACCATTTCCAAGTCTCACTGTTGTTCTGATTTTCCTATCGATTGTACTTGCTCCAACAGTGAGAATCCACGGAGCCTCGTTTGATAACGATTTATACTCTGGACCAGAGTTACCAGCGGAGCAACTCACAAAGATTCCATTTTGAACAGCCGCAAATGCACCAACTGCAATCGAGTCTGCATAAAAAGGTGTTGAAGGACCGCCAAGGGAAAGAGATAGCACATCAACACCATCTTCAACAGCAGTGTCCATTGCAGCTAAGATAGCACTCTCTGGGCAGCCAAAAGGCGTACAAACTCTGTACATAGCTATGTGAGCCATTGGAGCCATCCCAACAGCTGTGCCTTTGGCTTGTCTGAACACATTGGCACCATACACCGAACTACCAGCTGCAGTGCTGGCGGTGTGAGTCCCGTGTCCGTCTTCGTCAAATGGAGATAGTTTCTTCGAAGTTTTCACATCGAATACAAAGCTCCTTGCACCAATTAACTTATTATTGCATGTGGATCCATTCAATTCACATTTTCCTTTCCATTTGGCTGGTGGTGGAGGCATTCCATGGTCGCTAAATGAAGGGTGGTCAGGGGTGATTCCAGTGTCTAAGACTCCAATGATTACTCCTTTGCCAAAATCCGAGTTCTTCCAGTTACCATTGTTTTGTAACAATCCTAAGAAGTTGGGACTACGAGTGGTGTGCAGAGGTAACACTCCTTCAGGCCTTACAGACACAACTCCATACTTCTCCTCGATGACTTTTGCTTCCTCTGCAGTCAGTTTTGCAGCAAACCCGCTGACGACATTTCGATAGAGGTGCAACATGCGCTGCGACCTTAAAATGCCAATGCTAGCAGGCAAAAAAGATTCATAATAGCTATCCAAATCTCGAGATTGTGGGATAACTCCAGCCTGAGGCTCAATTTTATCGACGAAGACGATGTAAGTCTCTAGCCCACTTTCCTTATTGGCATCTGCAGCAGTGTTTGCTTCAGAGTGAACTAAGATTGAACTAAGGCTGATAAAAAAGATTATTACGATGGTAGGCAAAAACGTAATCTTCTTGTTCTCCATGCTTACAGAAGAAGTGGAAAACGTTAGGAGTTCTGGATCTAATACTGAATCCCAAGCAATCTATATAGTGTTGCGGAAGGTGAACTTGGACAAAAACAATGGCCGGCGTTTCTTTATTAAACGGCGATACTTTCAGGAACTTTTATGAGCAGGCCTCAAAGGACTAGTTGAATATATTTCGGAACTTGGTAATGGTCGCCCGTCTATGCTGATAAAGACAAAGCGACATCGGTCACTGTTCTGTTGATGACGCTCAAATATGGGGCGTCTTTATGGATTACAACCGGCTTGGGAGCTTGGGTATCGCAGAGTGGAATTAGATGTAGACTCAATGATTGTTATTAATCTATTATCTGCCTCGGCGGCTCAGCAGGCTCTATTTACTTCCCTAATATTAGGACTCCGCTAATTATATACTCGAGATTGGATAGTGCGAGCAAGACATGTTTATCGCCAATCTAATAGGATTGTAGATTGGCTCGTCAACTATATCAGTTCACTTGAACTTGATATTCATTGTTTTCAAAACTCGCCTGTGAGTTGTTTATCTATTTTATTAGAGGATATATCGGAGGTTTCATTTCTCCGACTAGTTATCTAAGTCCTGTACCCCTCCCTTCCGATTAAAAAAAAAAAGACAGAGCGACATCTTGTTTTTCTTTTTGGACTTAGGAAAAATATGACAAATAAATCCTTCTCTATTGCAAGCTAGAAGCCTTCTTCCATAAACTACAAAATCTTCATGAAGTTCTTCTCCACTATTGCAATGAAATCAAGGTAAAAATCCCAATTTAAGACGTTATGTGCTTGAGAACCTTTAAATTTGTATACTTCTTAGCAGTATTGATTTCTCTCATCTTGGAAAAATAAAATAAAATAGGCAAACTACTAGAAAATAAGCAGCAATATATATTGATAAAAAACAACGTCATAAATTTTGTATACTTCTTAGCAGTATTGATTTCTCTCATCTTGGAAAAAAATAGACAAACTACTAGAAAATAAGCAGCAATATATATTGATAAAAAACAATGTCATAACTTTTGGGCTGCAACTCTCTACCTCTTACTCTCTTTTGTTCTTTTTTTTTTTTGATCTCTCTCTTTGTGCCTTTTCTATGCTTTTTTCACTTGTTTCTTCACTCCTAAAACACTACCCTTTCAACCCTTTTTATACCCATCACAGTCGGTTCTATTCACCGATTTTAACATCCAAAAAAAAACAACTAAAACACTACTATAATAAATGAAGTTACAACTAGTACACAATTAATAATACAAATTGATTTTTTCTTCTTTTCTCTAGAAGAATCAAGAATATCATCAAGTTTGACTTCTAACACTCCCCCTCAAACCTGACTTTGCATGCCAAACTTTTGTTTGAGTTTGTGAAATACATCGATCTTGTAAAAATATCCGCAAGTTGATCTTCAGCTCTGCAATGAATGAGCTCTACAGTTTTTTCCACTTGCTCTTGAATTAAAATGATATTTTATGTCCATATATTTGCTTTCGCTGTGTGACAATAGATTTTTCGCAAGTAATATAGCAGATTTATTGTCAATGTATATTGTAATCAGACCTTCCTGTGAATGATATAACTCACTCAAAATATTCTTCAACCATATTGCTTGACATGTATACGTTGTTGCAGCAATATACTCGGATTCACACACCGAGAGAGCAACTATTTGCTGCTTTTTTTATGACGATGAAAATATTGTTGATTCAATATGAAATGCATATCTAGAGGTGTTTTTTTCGATCTAAGCCTCTAGCATAATCACTATCTGAATAACCAATCAACTTTAAATCTTGAGAATGTGTATAAAATAGACCATGATTTATTATACCTTTTGTAGCATCCCACTCCCGCAAGACCCGAACCCGATATCGATGGTGATATCCGAGCTCGTGCCTGCAGAAGCGGCGTGTTAGAGCAATCACTCGATTAAGATCGATACAAATTTCGGTTAAGTTTGTAACCCGATCGACACAGGCATAAGCACAAATCAATCAAAGTCGGTCGACAAATATTGTTTTGTTTTGAAACAGTACATGCATAGGCGGAAAATTATTACCGATCGGGCCAATAATTTAGTCAGTATTTTACAATCATACAAATTCTAATGGCCAACTGGGGCCCAACATTAATACAACACATTATTTTCAGAAATCACGGAATACAAATTTAGACAACAATAATCAAATACAATAGACAGACACAACTGATCCCGACCTCTAGCTTTCGCTAACTTGCAGTAGGCATACTCTCGTTCGCCGGACGGGGTATTCTTCAAAGTCCTGAAAAATATTTGCAAATTTTGGGTGAGTTTTGCGAATTCAGTGAATGATCATCATCAATGGCTCACTCAACACATAGCAGATATAGATCACATTTCACAGTTATATAACACAAATCATATCCTAGTTCCTTCCCATTCATTATCACAAAATAAAATCAATGACATTATGTATATGCAAGATGCATGTGACTCACTTTCCAGTTATTACGTTGTTGTGACCGAGCGCATAACAGTAAGCAGTGGACGTTTAGGGTCTAGGAAGTAGAACTTCCTTCAGTATCAGTCAGTAGACGCTTGGCGTCTAGGGAGTAGGACTCCCTTCGAGCTCGAAGCTCACAGTAGCAGTATCAGTATCAGTGGCAACTCGGTTCACAACTGCCATTATGTGTCATGCATTCATGCTAGACAGTGTAGTAGTCAGTTATACACGGTCTTCCCATATATCGGTCGGCAAATCACATTGTCATGTTATCAATCGGTCCAACGTTT
>JAOTAZ010000219.1:29023994-29043752 GCA_025629785.1 Erythroxylum oxycarpum | reverse complement strand
GCCCAATTCCTCTGATTAATCACACCTGTACCAAATGTTCAAGGTTCTAACCCTTTAATTGGGAACGGGATGTTACACCTTTAATATAACTTAAAATTCTTTTTACTGCAATGAAGTAATCTTGCTTTGGCTTCTCCATATATCTACTAATAAATCCAATTGCATACATAATTTCTGGGGCATATGAAAATCAAATATCTCAGACTTCCTACTAGACTTTTGAATAGTATCGGGTTTACTCAAATATCTCAGACTTCCTACTAGACTTTTGAATAGTATCGGGTTTACTAACTCTCTATTTAAATCCATTCTCAATCTTAAACTTTTTTCTACTGGGGTTGCCATTGGCTTGCAATCCTTCATTCTAAACATGTTTAGAATTTATTTTGTATACTTCTTCTACAACATAAATATTCCATCTCCCATTTTTTTAGTTCGATTCCAAGAAAATATGACATTTCACCAATATCTGTCATTCAAATTCTTTAGTCATAGCTTTCTTAAAATCACTAAACATATAACATCCCGTTCCATGCTAAGGTTGGGACTTGAAATTTCAGTTCATGTGAGCTCCAAGAGAGGTTAAGGAAATGCATTTTCTTGCTCATGCACAATGTTACCATATTTGCACATAAATATTGAATTTTTGCACATAAAAAAGAAAGTGGTACATGAATTCATTGACAGCTTCCCGGTATAATTGATGTTAAATATGATATTATTGAAAATGAGAAGTGGAGGGACTAGAAAGGGTGATCTTGGTATGAGTTGTGATAAGGAAAGATTTGGAAACAAAATTAGTAGTGATCTGGAAAATGTTCACTGAGTGTGCTTCGGTCTGTTAGCCATAACTTTTTTCTAGTTATCTAAATGAGATGATTCTTTGCTCAAATTAAACTAAAAATATATGACTATATTTCTTATGAAGACATCGAATTTCAATTCTGTCTCTAAGAATCTTAAAATTTCATGAAGTTAAGAACTAGGTGCAGTACATTGGTAGATGAATGTAAAATTTGTGTTTTGAATTCGAGGGAAATTATGGATTTGTCTTTAGCTAAATTAGAAAAAGGTGTCTTCTAAAAAGTTGTAGATATTTCTTTTATCTTTCCAAGATATATAGTATAGAATTATCTTCTGCTTTTTGCTTCTTCTCTGATGACGTCATATGTTCTATGTTTTGTTTCTTCTGCTTTTTGCTTCTTTTGTGATGACATCACATAATCTATGATGAGGTCATATCATCTATGGTTTGCTTCTTCTGCTTTTTCCTTCTTCTATGATGACATCACATGGTTTGTGATGACGTCATAACTTCTATGTTTCGCTTATTCTACTTTTTGCTTCTTCTGTGATGACGTCACATGGTCTGTGATAATGTCATATCTTTTATGTTTTGCTTCTTCTGTTTTTTTCTTTTTCTGTGATGATATCACATAGTCTATGATGATGTCATATCTTCTATGTTTTGCTTCTTTTGTTTTTTTTTTCACTTTGTCCTATCTTCTATTCCATTTTTGACCCTACAAAATATAGAATCAATCTTTGAGGTCTTCACTAAACTTGTAGATCTTGAAATCTTCTTTCAGACCATATAACCAAAATCTTATTCTGATATCTGTAATGAAAGTTATAGCAATTTTCCCAATCCTGTATCATTTGATGATGTCACTTCATCTATAAATGACATTATATCATCTGTTCCTATTTTTGACTCCTCAGATGATAGAATTTGTCTTTGAGGTCTTCATGAAAGTTGTAGATCTTGAAGTCCTCTTTCAAACCATCTAAATAAAACTCCAATTCTACATCTATAGTGAAAGTTATGCCAATTGTCCCACGTCAGGTTCAATATGATTGAGGACAAATATCATTGGATTCTTAAATGATACATTGCTCTACGTAGAGCACACACATCATAAATATCATTGGATTCGTAAGACATTGCTCTACGTCTCCAACAAAAATCGTAGCCATTAAAATGAAGTGAGAAAGCTTGAGTGAAAAATGTGGGATGGGTATAGTGTGTGTGCTCTTAAATAATATGAACTGATATTATTCCATTAACCATACTTCGATATTTTGATGATTTCTGGACTAGTAGAGCTCCAAATGACATGATTTCTAATTTGTGATAAACTAGAGACATGGATCTAGAAGTCATACGAAGAAATTGGAATCTAATTCAGTTTCAAAGATGTTTAAATTCCGGATAGAAGTATGCCTAGTATACTGATTTGGACAAGAGCAGTCCAAAAATGTTTGAAATGTATCTTTCGAATCACTAAATCGAATTGAATGATTTTGCTGTCATTAGAAACTTGAGACAATGGGGGACATTTTTCTAGAAGAAAGTGTTATATTAGAATATTCAAGGGTACTGTTAGCAAGACATTTAAGTATTAAAGACATAAGGCATAAAAACATACTCGGATCGTTTCTTATGAAGATAATATCGTCCACATATAAACACACAATCATCATATCTCCATCTTGATTTTTTCTTCTTGTATAAGGCATACTCATATGGGCATTTTGCAAAACCATTGCCTTTGAAATACTCATCTATTCTCATATTCCAAACTGGTGGAGCTTGCTTTAATCCATACAATGCTTTCTTTAGACGATAGACTTTGTCTTCCTATCCTTTTTTAATATATCCTAGTGATTGCTCGATGTAAACTTCTTCTTCCAGGTATCCATTCAAGAAAGTTGATTTCACGTCCATCTGATAAATCTTCCATCTATTTTACGCTACTAGTGCTATAAGAAGTCTAATAGTATCAATTCATGCAACAGGAGCAAATACTTCTTCATAGTCAATGCCTTTTCCATGTTTATAACTTTTAGTGACTAATCTTGCCTCGTATTTTTCACTTTTATCGCCTTATGTACTTTCAGAAGATTAGTTAGTTCCCATATGTCATTTCTATTAATTGCATCAATTTCTTCATTCATGGCTATTTCCCATTTCTCATCTTTAATAGCCTCTTCATAGTAATGAATCACACTTTGCCATTAAACTAAACAATGAGTAACCAAATGTTTTCTGTACCTCTTCTGCGACATCATAAATATCATGTAGACTTCGTATTTTTATAGGTGCTCTCCCTTAATCGCTACTGCTAGTGTTGCTACGTGATGAAGTTGATGGTGTTGATCCAGGAGTTGTTAAAGTGGAGTTTTGTAGAGGAGTCTGTCTATCCATCTCCTTATTCATCTTATGTATTGGAGTCATCATCGAAAAATAATCCTTGAACTTTCTTATCTTCTTTATTCCATTTCTAATAATTTCCTTCATCAAATTCGATATCTTAAGAGACGATCACCCTCTTGGTCAAAGCGTTGTACAATCTATACTCCTTACTTCTCTTTTCATAACCAATAAATATGCACTTTTCACCTTGCTCATCTAACTTCTTTCTTTTTATCAAGAATATGGGCATATGCATTGGACCCAGAAATCTTGAGATGTCTAACTGCTAGCTCGCTACCACTCCAAGTTTCATTTGGTGTTTTGAATTTTACACTTTTTGTTAGACACCGATTTAGGAAATAAACAACATATAAAATGTCTTCAACCCAGAAAGTTCTCGGTAAGTGCTTTCCTTTCACCATGCTTCTCACCATATCAAGAATCATGTGATTCTTTCTTTCTGCGATGTCATTTTGTTATGGTGTATATAAAGTTGTCAACTGTTGAACAATTCCATGATCTTTGCAAAAAGTTTCAAACAACTTTGACGTGTACTCACCTCCTTTATCAAATCTAAGCATCTTTAAAAATTGTTCACTTTGTTTTTCTGCCATTGCTTTGAACTCCTTAAATTTATCAAGAGCTTCTGATTTTTCTTTAAGAATATACACCTAACTTTTTCTACAGAAATCATCAATAAAGGTAATATAATACCTATTTCCACCAAGTGATGGTATATTGAATGGTCCAACTATATCTGAATGAACAATCTCCAACTATCTTCTGGCTCTTCATGATTTTCCAACTTCAAAACTTTGCCTATGATGTTTCCCTTTGATACATGGTTCACATAATTTATCCTGTTGTTTAATTTTTGGAAGTCCCTTTACCATCTTTGCTTTTGATAACAATTGTAAGCCAGTAAAACCAAGATGACCAAACCTTAAATGTATGACATGGCTCATCTTTAATGACAGATTTTATGCACTTTAGTACTTCTGAATGAATACTAAGTGTGAAAAGACAATTCTTTGTCATATCAACTTTAACAATTAATTATCCACCTTTGTTGATGACAAGAGAGCAATCCTTCAAGTGAATTTCATACCCTTTTTTCTAAGAGTTGACCAAGGCTAATAATATTGTTTCTTAACACAGGTAAATAATAAAATTCAAATACATACCTCTTCTCTACATTTTTTTAAGGTAATCATAAGCTTACCTTTACCTTTTAACTAGAATTTTTGATGAGTCACTGAAAGTAATTTCTCCTTGGATAGTCTCATCCAAATTTGTGAATAGCTCCATTCGCCCACACATATGGTTGCTTACATTGATATCAAGATACCAAACATTTTTCTTATATTCTTCATTTCCTTTTTATGTTAAGAAAATAGTTTCCTCTCTTTTCGAAGCTAATCTGCACTCATAACTAAAATGGTCATACTTATTATAGTTATAACATTGCAACTGTGATTTATAACCTCTCTGTTGAAAACTATCTCTTCCTCGGTTTTCAAAACCTCTACCACGACCACATATTTTGTAGCTTTCATTTGTTTGGCTTCTTTCAAAAGAGGTCCTACCACGTCCTCGTCCACTACATGAAAGGACCCATCTCGGAGTTCCTGTTTCAGAATCCTAGTAGAGCCCTCCTGGTGACCCCACAGTAGCCCTCCAATTGATATCTAACTGAACTAAAAGGTTTTTGCCAAACCAAGTCGTTTAACTATTAAAAACCTTTTATACTTTAATTTTATGAGTGCGGAAAATAATCGGAACTTTTTTTTCAAAGCACCTTATTAAAAATTTTGGCAGCATAGTGTCTACTTTTCTAAGATTCCCAAATTTCAGAATCCTACATAACACATTTTAAAACACTTCTATATTCACACCAATTTCTCCACTACAAATTTTGGAGTTTAAGTCCACTCAAAAGTAACCTAAACAAATAATTCTCAACAATCACTACAGTAAACTTTTAAAAACTAAAACATATTCATGTATTTCATTTAAAAGTTTTTATAAACACCATTCTTGTAACTTCCTGTTACCCATGTTAAGGCTAAAATTGTAAATGTGAGAGATTCACTGAGAGATTAGAAATGTGTTTCAGCTCATGCATTATGTTATATGCTCATGCACATGAACATTGAATCGTTGCACATGAAAATAACTATACATGCATTCATTAACATTCTAGGTATAATTGTTTATAAATGTGAGTATAGTGAGGAATGTTGGCCCCCAAAATTGTCTCCTTGATGAATAAGTATGATTTACATTAATTATAAGGTCTTTATGAAATTTTGTGGAAATTAATTATTATGTTGATGTTAGAAAGATTATATGACATAGGTTGATTGATTTAAAGTGTAAAGGTTATACGAATGTTCAAGGGGTGTTTTTAGTATGACATTTTAGGTTAAAAGAACATAAGCCTATAAGGAAGGGGGGAAAGGGGCTTTTTGGGCTCATTAAGGGTAGAAATGGAAGAAAAAAATGTAGTCTTGCTTTTTAAGAAGGGGGAAAACGTGAATCAAAGAGAAAAATAAAGAGTGTTATGAAGAAGAGAGAGAAAATAAGAAAGAAAGAGATGAGAATTTCGGTGGTTGAGAGAAAGGAAGAGAGTTGAGTTAGGGTTTCATAATTTCTTAGTCTTGAGAGAGATTTGGAAGTGGTTCAAGAAGGGAAAAAGTTATAGGAAGAGAAGAGCTTCCATTTGAGCCAAAGATCTCTTCATTTGGTGAAGAATCAAGGTAAGCTCATTTTGAATCTTTTGGATTTTTAGAAGGGTTTTAGTACATGGAGTTAGAAAATGCAAGGGTCTAAGTATTCTAGAACCAATTTTAGTGATTGTGTTTCGTGGAATTTTCAATTGGAGCCCTATTGAGTTGAGATTTGGGAGTTTAATGAAGTCAATTTGGTAGCGAAATGGTTATGCCTAGGACATTCCAAGTTTGCACAGTGCAAATTCTCAAGTCTTCCGTAGGGGTAAATTTCGTGTTCTGACTTCAGGAGAAAAACTGTATTGATCTAGGCTAAATTAGACAAAGTTGTCTTCTAGAAAGTTATAGCTTATCTTTCTAGCTTTCCAATAGTATATAGTATGTAAATTCTAGACATTTAAGTCGAAAGTTATGATCTTTATAAGTGGAGGTACTCTGGAGAGTAGTCAGTGATTTAGAACTTTGTCGATGTAAGGAAGACCCTGTTGAAACCTTCTGTATCTTCTATGGTTGACCTTTTGTATCTATTATGGTTGACCTTCTGTATCTTCTATTGTTGACCTTTTGTATCTTCTATAGTTGACCTTCTGTATCTTCTATTCTATGGTTGACCTTTTGTATCTTCCATGGTTGACCTTCTATATCTTTTGGTGCCGAAACTTCTTCTATGCATTGTTAATAAACTTCTTCTAGGCACTATTCATCTTACATATTCTAGTCCAATTTTAACCCTCTAGATGACAAAATCTATCTTCAAGGTCTTCATGAAAGTTGTACATATTAAAGTCATTTTTCAAACCATCTAAGAATGACCTTGATTTGATATCTCTAGAGAAAGTTATGCTAATTGTTAAAAGTCTTTTGTGTACTGTTCATAAACTTCTTCTGGGAACTACTCATCTTACATCTTCTGGTCCAATTTTGACCCTTTAGATGATATAATCTATATTCAAGGTCTTCATGAAATTTGTATATCTTAAAGTCCTCTTTCAAACATCTAAGAATAGCCCTGATCCAATATCTCTAGAGAAAGTTATGCCAATTGTTAAACATCTTCCGTGCACTATTTATAAACTTCTTCTAGGAACTGTTCATTTTAAATCTTCTGGTCCAATTCTGACCTTTTAGATGACAAAATCTCTTTTCAAGGTCTTCACAAAAGTTGTAGATCTAGGTCCTCTTTGAAACCGTCCTAAGGTGGCCTTAATTAGATAACTATGGAGAAAGTTATGCCAATTGTCCTAAAACAGGTTCAATACGATTGAGGACAAAACCTTGTTTGGTTCTTACGACCATAACTTTGTTATCCGACCTCCAAATAAAGTGATTCTTGAACCTCTATATTCCTAACACATTATTCTACCTCTCCAGATTGGTCAAATGAAAGTGTGGGAATCTATTAGAACAGTGTAAATAGGAATATTTTACTAAACACACTTCAGTATTTTGATTATATTTGGACTTGTAGGATTTCCAAATAAGAAATGAATTGTGATTTTGATGGGTTTTAGTGAGGTATAAACCTAAGTATAAAGTATAATTAGATGAGTTTTGGTATGAAATTGTTTTTGGGATAACACTAATGGATAAATACCCGGGATTGTCATGAATATGCATTGTACATATTTCATTTCATATGTGTGCATTAGTAAACATTTATAATTGTGCATATTGTGATATATGTGTATGTTATTTTGATATAGAGGAGCAACTAGGACATCAACCTTCAGACGTTGCCGGAACTTCCAGGAATTAGCTTCGAGAGCAGCTTGTGAGTAATCTAGATGGTCTCACTTAATTTCTAATATGAAATGATTAAATGAATATGGCTTGATTATTGATTTCAAACAATGACGGTCCCATGATTGTGATATTGGGTTGAGATATTAAAGTGCTGCTTGAATGTAAATGTGACAAACTATGTGCTTTATAGTGATAGATGCATTCCAAACATGGATGCACAATCAGATAATGGAAGTTATGACCAGAGTAGCCACCAATCAAAGCTTAAGGTTCAAAGTGTGAAAAAGAGCCTCAAGCTTAGAAAATGATTAAGAACCTAAGGCTCACTATGTAAAATGAGACTTGCATCCTCATCGGATAAAGGACAGTTACTAATGAGTCTAGTATCTAAAATGGATACGGGACATTTTAGGCACTTGGTCACAACAATGTAATAATTAGAAAATAGTCACATGAGCATTTTTATAATCATTTTGTTAAGTATGCTTGATTTATCGAAATATAAAATTGCCTATGCTTAAGTGAAAAATGTGATATGTGTTCAATTATGCCAAAGTGTAAAGAGGTGAAATATATATTATCTAAAATCATGTGATGTATGAATTGAGTGAATCATCAATGATGGTTACCTCATTGAGTTCGTAAAATTCACCAAAATTGCAATGTTGTCTTTTCAGGACTGAAAGACGACTCTAGCTAGTTAGAGGCTCTACCAGCCATGTAGATTGTGATTTGGCAAGAGAAGTCATGGCTCAAAGATCGATCAGCTGAAATTTTTGGACAGACTAGATATATTTTGTATATTTTCCTCTTTCATATAGCACTTTTGTCTTAGGCTATAATGATGTACGTGTAGGAAATGTTGAAAGACACCATGTAGAATTTTAGTTTTTATGCAATGAAATAAGGAAAAAGTTGGTTTTTAGAAAATTGTGATTTTCTTATGATGCTTTATAAGTGAATAAGGATATGATGCCATGTTAAGTGAATGTAGTGATCGATCGTAGTGAATGTAGTGATCGATCGTAGCGCGCCCTTATCCTAGGTTATGTACCGGAATGACCTTCAGGCATCCCGATGCGTATCCTACGGAAAGGGGCCCCTATAATTCTTTAGACAAAAAATGACATAAGCACAGTGACACCCGACAATAGAACTAATCTTGAGGCAGAGTCCCAATTACGGTAGCACCTATACGCATACCTAGGGTGGGTTGTTTAAAAACATAAAAATAAGGGTGAGCTAAACGAACTCAGTAAGTGTAATCAATTTACTAAAAGTTAACTTTTTATAACAACATAACTAAAATATTCCATACAATCATAAAGCTTATGGTAAAACATTTTCTATAACAATTTCTTGGTGCATTATCAAATTTGGTAATAACATAACATTTCGTAAAACACAATTTCAATTTTTCTAAAATACTATTCCAAAATGCTTTTCGACATTAAACTTATAATATATAAGTTTCCATTTTCCTTTTTTCCTTTTTCCTTAAACAACAAACAATTGTGGCAATAATTTTTTTTTGAAAACTTTTATATTGAAAATAAGCAACCACTAGAATTGGTACCACGTGGTGCCTCTCAAATCACTTTTAACATAAGCAGTGGCAAAATTACTATTTTCATGACTTTCCTTACTCAGCATAGCCTACCACTAGTTTCTTTACCATATGGTACACTAGGACTAAAGTCTCGGAGCTGGTTTTACACTGCTTACCTGCGATCAGTTGACCACTAGTTACAGAGCTAGTTCTGCATCGCTTACCTGTAATCGGTTAACCACTATATACTGGTAGTTACAGAGCTGGTTCTATATCACTTACCCGTAATAAGTCACAAAACTAGTTCTACATCGCTTACTTGTGACTAGTTAACCATTATTTAAGGAGTTGATTCTGCATTGATTACCCTTAATAGGTTAGCCACTATAAGTATACTAGTATAATAATGTATATAAATCCTAACAATGTACCATAGGCAAAAGCAACTCATACTTTTTCAAATCAACTTATTTTCGACATCAATTATGGGAGGATTCATAATCATTCAATCTAACTTCCAATCATACAAAATTTAACTTTCAAGTTAAAACTCATATATTGCTCAAGCAAAATCTTATGCTAGCAATATTCACTTGTAAAATATCATTTGTATAAAACTCAACATAAATATTCATTTCATGATCAAATTAAAACCATTTGCATAAAATCAATTTAAATAACACTCACATGTCATAAATATTTTACAAAGAATTTAGTAATATAAAACAATTAAAATACAATCACAGTTTTGTACACTTATCTCCAAGCACACTCATGCGTTCGATGACTCTCCTTTACCTACACAAAATGCATTTCACTTATGCATTAAAACTATATATTCGGCTTAACTGAATTCGATATTTGTATCTAATTATGTAACACGCATGCTAATCATATTTTTGCTTGCTTCTGTAAGCTAATCTATTAGTCACCATTTTCAAATTTAACTTCAAAAGTCACTTAAATACCATATTTTATCCATTCTAACTTACTAATTCCTTTAAAACGCAATCTCACCAATTTAATTCACCATATCACAATCATGCATGAAGAGTCACGGTTATGACCCATGTCTAGAATCCATACCTCTACTTAATCCATAATTTTCACATAGCAAACGCTAAAATTAAATTTTTAGGTCTTCGAGACATTTGTTCCCTATGTCTCTAGTTTCCATATCATCAAAAATCAGACCATTTGAAGTTCTAATTCAAGAAGCATGAGCAAAGTATCACAAGCTGTTCCAACACAAGGGCAGCATCAGATCACCATTTTTAATCTCAAATTCTAGTATGATTCAGCCAGAACTAGGTCAGGGTAACTTCTAGGAATTTTTAGTTTATGTCTTAGGTTTCATGTCCAATTACAATCACCCAATTTGGAGGTCTATAGGACAAGTTATAGTCAAAACAATATGTCTAGTTCAAGTGATCCGAGAACCGAACACAAACATTCACTAAACATAATTCTTTCTCTTGCCATATTCATCTTTTAAATGCTTCCAAACTTATTATCTACTCTACGACAAGTCAAAAATCATTATTTATCTTACATAAATCTATCCCACTAAAAAGCCTAAACTAGAAATTAGGTTAGGAAAACTTACCAATTTATCTTCCAATCTCTTACGACCTATTTGGTTGAAGGGAATAACAATGCGATTCCTAACGTATTCCTCGGGTATTATTAAAGTTGTGTTTGGTTAAACACAATGACTTAATGCCCATTATTCAAGAATGTCTATTCTTCAATTTTGAAGAATACGTAAAACTAACTCCTACCTATCTTTATCTAATGCACGAAATCCACGAATCTTTATTCTTCGACATCTGAAACTTATTATCCTTCTTACAAATTTATCCTTTTTCAACATCTCTATCCCTTTGTTCCTCTTCCTCTGCCGACGGTGAGCTCTTCACCCCTACCATTGACTGCACAATCTTCAATGAGATTTCAGGCTCCCGCCGCCAGGCTTACTCAAGGCCTTCCTCATACCACCACCACCACCATTGCCATCACGTGGCTGTCCTCCTCCCTAAAGCCACCTCAAGACCTCCTCTGCTGCCTAATCCCACCCCTCTACCGACCCTAAAAACCAGTCCATAATCAAACATCTCAAGCAATTGCTCTCATCACACCCCGACTTCCAAGAATTGCTTCACCCGTCCATTTAATTTACATATCTAACTCACCATTGTTGTTATCGCTTCCGGAATAGATATCCTTCCTGTGCCATTCTAGGTTGTGATGCAAAACTAATGAGTGACGAGCGTGGAATAGATATCCTTCCTTGTGAATGTGATTTAAAAATTTGTCGGGACTGCTATATCGATGTTGTGAAAACTAGAGGTGGAGTTTGCCCAGGTTGTAAAGAGCCATATAAGAACACAGAATTGGATGAAGTTGCCTTAGACAATGGAAGGTGATTGAGTCCAAGTTTACATTATTAATTGGCTGCATTTTTATAATTGTTAAAGTACTTTTTGACTCCTAATTGCTGATTTTTGTGCTTAAATTGATTTCCTATGATTAACTCGTATGAATTGCAAATTGTTGAAAAAATTGTTACAAATTGATATTACTTGCATTATAATTTTTTCAAGCACAATTGATGCTGCAAATTGTGATTTAATTGTAGGTGCACAAGGAGTCAACCATGCCAAGAAGTTAACACGTCGTGAGCCTCCTAGCATGTCGCGACAAATCAAACAGAACATATCAGGCACGTCGCGACGTCAACAATTCAACACATCGCGGCGAGCAAGCCAGAGCACACGTCACTACGTTGATTAATTCGTACGTCGCTAATGGAAATGATCTCACTGTTCCGACCCGACCTGACCTCGATTCTTTAAATAGTTTCCAAATTAGGTCAAGAGGGCAACTGGGGGTTGGCTACATATACCACACCGAAGACATACGGAGACATTGATTCATTACACAAACGCCATATTCGGTAGCCATTAGAGACGATTCCACCTCACCACCTTCTTCATTCATCTTGGATCATCATCATCATCGATGGACACCTCACCACTACTTCCACCGTCAGTCTCTGGAGCCATGTTTAACGTCGGAGTTTCAACAGTGATGGATATCGCCAGAGTTATGCTTCGCTAGGGTTCCCGAACCTCTTGAAGATGTAGCGATGACTTGAGTTCACCGTGAGCTTCAAAGGGGAGTAATCATATATTGTCTGAAATTTAGTTATGTTATTGTAAAAACTCTGAGTTAAAGCTTGCGGTGACAAAGCTAGATTAGCATGGTTAGAGTTTAATCTTGTGCTGAACAATATTTTATGGTTTGGATATAGTTATTTGTAAAATTGTTATACTTAATATATGATGTCTCATATATGTCATTTGGAGATAGCATTGACCCTCATTATCTGCCTAGTTGTGTATGATTTAGAAGGTTGTGTTTTGATCCGATTGACCGATTGCACTAACTTGTCCAATTCCCACACTAAGGTTTTTAACAAGGTTTTAAATTCATTAATTATACCCTTTGACCTAAAGAGTCCTCTAGGGTTGATCTTTCGAAACTTAGTGGATTTTACCCCCGAAAAATTATTTTGAACCATGATGACCTAAGCTCATTTTCAAGAGGTCTTTTATCCAATTTGATCATAGTTTGAATTTCGTTTACTTCTAAATTTTACAAAAATCCAAAAAAGATACTTTTTACACTTTTCTTTAGTTATCTTCTTCAATTTTGATCAATACACAAAACCCCCCCTCTTTATCAGCTTTAATTGCATTTTCGACTATAGGCTAGCTTAAAACCTTTTTGGTCGGTTCCAATTAAGTGAAACGACCCGAGGTTTCATCTTATACTGCAGTAATTGGAATTTAATATTTTTGACCGGTCTCCAAAGATCGATTTTAGGATCGAACGACAAGCCGCGATCAAAATGGTGCCGTTGTCGGGGACCCAAGAAATTGGTTTTCCATAGGTTAGCCGAATTCATTTTTATTTATTTTTACTTTGCATTTTTCATAGTTTTAATTTCATACTTGTTGATAGTATAGGTTAAATCTCTTTTTCACTAGCATACTTGCATACTTTTACTTTTCATACATAGCAATATTACACACATTCATACACACATACATACATACTTGCATACACTCGCACCTATCACACTCCACTTTTTGCTTGAATGTGTGTCTTTATGAGTCAATTTTTCTATAGCTTCACAGTTTGTTTTGGCTTCGAGAATTGCTCTAGTGCATGCCCAGTAGACTTAGGTTTGTTCATTTCCAACCCGAGATAGAAAAACATCTTAGGAAGCTTAGGAAAGAGAGGAAGGAACAAGAGCAATTCAGGATAATAGAGCAAGAAGAGAATATGGCTGAACATCAGAATTTTCCTATTAACCAACCTAGAAATGGAGATCAAGGATTAAATGGTGAACATAAGAGAGTAGGAAAAAATAATGGTAACAATAGATGTAGGAAAATTAGGGAAGCAACAATCTCAGATGTCAATTATGACCCATTCACCACTGCTTGCCCTAACTTCGATGTAAATTTTGAAGTGAAAGGTTTGTTGATTAACTCCCTCCCTAAATTTTACGGTTTGGCAGGAGAGGATCTGTATATGCATCTACAAGCACTGTCCATGATCTGTCAAAGCATGAAACCCGTAGGAGCGCATTTGGATCAAGTACTTTGGAAGATTTTTCACCTATCACTGGAAGGTAAGGCCCCGGAGTGGTACATGAGCCTCCCGAGGCATGTGGCCAATGCCTACCATAGCTGGGCCAACTTACGGAAGGCCTTCTTGGAAAAGTACTTTCTCGCCTCTAAGACCTCACCAATGATGAAGGAGATCTACTCGGAAAAGCAAGACTGTGATGATTCCCTATACGACTATTGGAACCGATTCCAAGGCCTACTGTCGAGATGCCCCCATCATCAAATTCCGGATGAGCAATTGGTGCAATATTTCTATGATGGGGTTAAAACCCAAGAAAAATGAATGTTGGACGCAGCCTCGAGAGGATCCTTAATCAACCTCACGGCGTCGGAAGCTTTGGATCTTATTAAAAGGATGGCTCTTAACCACCATTAATACAGTGTCTACGATTCTAGAGGAGTGCACGAAGTCGGAGCCTTAACAACTCTAACTAAAAGAATGGAGAGACTAGAATCGAAAGTGGATTCCCTGAAAAATAGGATAACTTCGCAGTTGTCTTTCATTACTGCTGAGCTGAAAAATTTAAATGTGCATCGTTCTTCTTCTTCAATGGATTTTTCTGCACCCAGTTGTGAAACTTGTGGGTCGCTAATGCATATTTCAAGCATTTACCCAGGGCGATACGAGGAAGTGTCGGTGGTGTATCAAGGAAGGTAGAGTCCAAAATGGGATCCGTACTCCAACACTTACAATGAAGGATGGAAGGCACATCTGAGATTCAGTTGGAGGAATGATGAAGGCAGAGCACCAAACAGATTCCAACAAGGAAGTGGAGCTGGATCTTCAACCAACCAGTTTCCCGAGCAACAAGCTTTATTGGTGCTACCAAAGGAGGACACGAACCAGCTACTGCATAGTATGATGACCCTAATGAAGGAAGAGAGGAATTCAAATGCCAACCAGATCAATGCGATTGCGAATTTGATTCAACAGGATTCCTCCAAGACTGTTGCCCAATTTGATGCCTTAGAGAAGAGAATGGAGCAATGGGAAACCAAGGCAGAAAATATAAACACATATGTCACTTAGTTGTCTAACAATTTGAGTGAAAATTAAGCTAGGAGCAGTGGATCAATTCCTTCAAATACCGTGATGAACCCGAAGAGCCTTAATGTTATTTCCTTGAGAAGCGGTAAGCAACTGAGGTTTGATCCTCAATAAGAAGAGGAGGCTTGTGATAAGGAGGTTGAAAGTGAAGAAGTGCCTCCAACTAAGGAGAAGATCAAGAAATCGGAAAGTGCGAAGGAAGAGGAATTATTGAAAGGAAGGAAGCCTACATCAGAGAACAAAGGAGTTACTTCAGAGAGTGTCAACGACCAGACAGAACGCGGAAAGTCAAGCAAGCAAGATGCAACCAGTAAGGAGGTAAGTCTTCAAGACCTTCCTCTTCCAAATTCGTATTTGATGAGCAAGCGTATGAATGAGATTAAGCATGAAAAGGAAATCATTGATTTGTTTGGAAAAGTTAAGATTAATGTTCCCTTGCTTGATTTAGTGAAGCGAGTTCTGGCCTATGCCAAATACCTTAAGAATTTGTGCATGAATAAGAGGAAGTTTAGGCCGAATGAACTAGTGCAAGTGAGCTCTAATGTGTCCACATTGTTCAAGTTCCAAATCCTGGTCAAATGTCAAGACCCCAGGTCATTCACCATTCCGTGCATCATAGGAAAGGTGACTATAGGAAGAGCATTATTGGACCTGGGGGCAGCTATTAGTGTGATGACAAAATCTATTTATGAAGCTTTAGGAGTAAAAATTATAAAACCTACTCCGGTAGTTTTACAATTGGCGGATAGATCATTTAGGCATCCCGTGGGCATCATAGAGGATATCTTGGTCCAGGTGAAAGGTTTAGTGTTTCCTGCCGATTTTTATGTGCTTGACATGTCTACTGAAGTTGTGCAGGATATTTCACTAATCCTCGGACGATCTTCTTGCGAACAGCAAGCACAATGATAAGCATGAAAAAAGGTAAGATCACCATGGAGGTTGGCGACCAACAGGTGAGCTTCAACATGTATGAGGCATCCTCATGAGGATTATTCGCTTTTAGGTGTGAATATGAATAATTTAGTTGTGGATGATGCCTACCGTAAATCTGAGTTGCAAAAGACTTCTTTGGATGCTAGATTACAGTCATTTGATCTTGGAAAAAGGCTTTCTGCCCATGCTTCAAGGAACCAAGAAGGATTGACCATATCCGCTTGCCAGGAGACAACCTACACGTCAGATAAAGAGGGAGTGATCTCCTCTCTCTTGAAATTCATAAATTGATCCCTTCTATTGTGCAACCTCTTGTACTCGAGTTAAAACCCTTACCCACTACCTTAAAGTACACCTTTCTTGAGTCCAATGAGCGATTACCTTTCATAATCGCCAGTACCTTGTCCCATAATGAGGAAGAGAGACTTCTAAATGTTTTGAGAGAACACAAGAAGGTTGTAGGATGGACTTTAGCAGATATACCCGGCATCTACCCCGCTATTTACACACATAGAATCTTATTGAGTGAAGGGACAAAATCGGTGAGACAACCTCAAAGGAGACTAAACCCATTTATCTTAGATGTGGTTAAGAAGGAAATAACGAAATTGTTAAGTGCAGGCATAATATATCCCATTTCTGATAGTGAGTGGGTTAGTCCAATTCATGTAGTGCCAAAGAAGAGCGGGATAACAGTGGTAAAAAATGATAAAGATGAACTTATTCCTACAAGGGTACAAAATTCGTGGTGAGTTTGTATAGACTATCGAAAATTAAACGACGCCACCCAAAAGGACCATTTCCCTTTACCCTTTATTGACCAAATGCTCGAGAGACTCGCTGGAAAATCACATTACTGCTTCCTAGATGGTTTCTCTGGATACTTTCAAGTGCATATTGCACCTGAGGACCAGGAGAGGACCACTTTTACTTGTCCTTTCGGCACCTTTGCCTACCGAAGAATGCCTTTTGGCCTATGTAATGCTCCAAGTACTTTCCAACGCTACGTGATGGCTGTATTCTGTGAATTTGTGGAAGAATGTATGGAGGTATTTATGGATGATTTCACAGCCTATGGTGATTCTTTTTATGCTTTTCTATTCAGTCTTGCAAAATTTTTACAGTGCTACATTGCAAAGAACTTAATTTTGAACTTTAAGAAATGTCATTTCAAGGTGAGTGAAGGAATAGTGCTCAGCCATTTAATTTCTAGCAAAGGGATTGAAGTAGATAAAGTTAAGATTGAGGTCATATCTTCTTTGCCTTACCCTGCCTGTGTTCATGACATAAGATCATTTTTGGGTCATACAAGGTTTTATAGGCGATTCATAAAGGATTTCAGCAAAATTGCATTACCTCTTTCCAAGCTTTTACAAAAGGATGAAAATTTTGATTTTGATGATTCTTGCAAAAATGCCTTTAACATGTTGAAATCCAAACTTATTTCCCTACCTATTTTAGCCGCCCCTAATTGGAACTTACCTTTTGAGCTGTCATGTGATGCATCCAATTATGTTGTAGGGGCTATGTTGGGCCAACGGGAAGAGAAACTTCCAAGAGTCATCACGTATGCCTCAAAAACTCTGGATCCAGCTCAAATCAACTATACAACAACTGAAAAGGAGCTGTCTACAGTAGTTTTTGTTTTAGAAAATTTTAGGCAATATCTGTTAAACTCTCACGTTACCATTTTACTGATCATGCGGTTGTTCGGTATCTCCTCAAGAAACCACAATCGAAGCCTAGAATAATTCGATGGGTATTGCTACTCCAAGAATTTGATATTGAGATTAAGGATCGACCCGAAGCGGCAAACCACGAGGCCGACCATTTGAGCAGGCTACCGAACGAAACACAGGGAGTGGACTCTTCTGAACTTACCTGCGATTCATTTCCTGATTCAGTTTTATGTGCTTCAATTTTTAAAGAACCTTGGTATGCACATATTGTTAATTACCTCACGTCTGGACTCATTCCTCCTTTTATGTCTTAGGCACAAGCTCAGAAGCTCAAGTGTGAAGCTCGACACTACATTTGGGATGCTCCTCATCTGTGGAGAATGTGTAGTGACCAGGTAATCCGAAAATGTGTGACTCATGAAGAATTCGATTCTATAATTTCAACTTGTCATTCAATGGTTTTTGGAGGACATTTCAGTGCAAGGAGAACATCTAAGAAAATTTTAGATTCTTGTTTTTATTGGCCCACCCTTTTTAAGGATTCATTTAACTTTTGTCAGTCATGTGATAAATGTCAACGATTTGGAGGATTAGGCAAGCGACATGAAATGCCACAACAACCTATTTTATTCTGCGAAATCTTTGATGTGTGGGGAATTGATTTCATGGGCCCATTTCCTCCATCTTTTGGCTTTATGTATATACTCGTAGCTATTGATTATGTGTCCAAATGGATAGAGGCCATTCCTACTAGACAAGATGATGCCCAAGCCGTCTCCAAGTTCCTTAAGTCCAACGTTTTCTGCCGATTTGGCATCCCTAAAGCTGTGGTTAGTGATAAAGGAACACATTTTTGTAATAAAGTCATTACTAACCTATTTTACAAATTCGGGATCACTCACAAAGTCTCCACTTCATACCATCCACAAACTAATGGACAAGCTAAAGTTTCAAACAGAGAAGTGAAGCACATTTTGGAAAAAATAGTGAAGCCATCAAAGAAGTATTGGAGTCTTCGCCTCGAGGAAGCACTATGGGCCTATTGGACTGCTTATAAGTCCCCAATCGACATATCCCCTTATCATTTGATTTACAGAAAGGCTTGCCATTTGCCTGTCGAACTGGAGCATAAAGCATATTGGGTAGTTAAACAATGCAATATGGACTTGGAATCTTCCGGTAAGGAGAAGAAGCTGCAACTTCAAGAGTTAGAAGATTTGAGATTAGAGGCATATGAACACTCTAGCCTCTACAAGGAAAAACCAAAGTTGATGCATGATAAGATCCTTCACAGGAAAAACTTTAAGGAAGGCGAAAAAGTACTCTTATACAAGGCCCGTTTCACCTTTAAACATGGCAAGTTCAACACTCGTTGGGAGGGACTATATGTGGTGACTAAAGTGCATAGTTTTGGTGTGGTAGAAATTCTGCATGAGCAATCTAGAGCAAGACTCAAAGTCATTGGACAACTACTAAAGCTCTACCATTAGACCCCCAAACCTCCATGAATATCAGGTTCTTTCTCTCCCCCACACTTAGACCTTTGTACCCCTGGACAAAGTTTATAAGAGTCAAAAAGATACAAGTGTACTAATCTAGATAAATTTTGATAAAATTTTCTTCATGGATGTTATAGATCTTTCTTTTACCTTTCCAATGATATATAATATCAAATTTTTGTACGTCAGAGTCGAAAGTTATGGTCCTTATAGGGTAAGATGCTCAAGAGTATAGACTATATCATCTGGTAATGATGTGTCTTCTAGTGATGACATATTGCCTAGTGATGACGTGTCGTCTGGTGATGACGTATCGTCTAGTGATGACGTGTATCTTTTAACTACTGTTCATCTTGTATCTTTTGGTCTAATTTTGACCATTTAGATGATATAATCTCTCTTTGAGGTCTTCACAAAAGTTGTAGATATCAACTTCCTCTTTGAAACTGTCCTAAGACAACCTTAATCTGATATCTATAGAGAAAGTTATGTCTATTGTCCAGAAACAGGTTCAATATGATTGAGGATAAAACCTTGTTTAATTCTTTTGGTCATAATTTCATCTCTAGACATCCAAAGGACTTGATTTTGTTGGAGTTATGTAAATATAATGCCCTGAAAAGCAAGTGTATTTACATGTAACTTTATCTTCTTCAGTTACAGTTTTGTAATGAAAATA
>JAOTAZ010000219.1:28962446-28975938 GCA_025629785.1 Erythroxylum oxycarpum | reverse complement strand
TCACTATTCTTCTCAAACTGTACAAGTATTCTTTCTCTACAGAGCCTCTTCAGGTCTCTTACACCAAGTATTGTTTTTCTCACTTAGCCTCTTAAGGCTCTCAGCTTTTCCTCTCTCTTACAAGAAAGATATTGCGGCCTTTGTTATAGTAATGATAGCTTTAGTGTTTCGCACAAATACAGTGCTTGCTAACTGAGTTCACTAACTTTTAAAAATCACTAACTCAAATTGTTAACTTTAAAATCACTAACTTTTTTATTCTTCTACTCCAACTTGTATTTATAGCCTTCGTCTGCAACTGCTTCTTTCTTCTTGTTTCTTGATCTTTGAAAAAACAGTTATTTAATTAAGTTTTGTAATTAACTCAAACTAATTAACCGTTCGACGTAGTATCAGGTCTTCGTCTTCGTATTGCTTCCGTCTTCGTTTCTTCCATCTCATTTTTGCTTCCGTCTTATTTTTTGCTTCCATCTTAGATTGCTTGCTTCTCTTTTTTCTTCCGTCTTAGTTTCTTCCGTCTCACTTTTGCTTCAGCTTCTGTCTTAGTTTCTTCTGTCTCACTTTTTCTTTAGCTTCCGTCTTACTTTTGCTTCAGCTTCCGTCTTACTTTTGCTTCAGCTTTCATCTTAGTTTCTTTCACACATATCATTTCTAATATTATTATTATTTGAATGTCATCAAAATTATTAGACGTGAAGTCATTTTGACTTAACAAAGATATTTATGTTAAGTTACACAACAAGATTTGGTAGCTTAATAGAGTTAAAAATATCAGGTTAATAAGTAATTAAAGAAAGATATTAGTTATGATTTAATTATGCTTAGGAATGCTTCAAATCTAATTGAGTAGTTAGTAGAAGTTTTAAGAAATTGAGAGATTCCAACTCAAATTTTATCTATTTCAATTGGGATTACTTGATTAGATCTCGAGAGAGGGAAATCAAAACCTTTAGATATCTAGGACCAAGCAAACTTTAATTCACAAAGTATAGGGAAGAGAAAAGAAGGATAGAATAATTCTTAAGTTTCCATCATTAAGATACTTCAATTTCGTTGTTATCTTTTACTTGTTCAATCGTCAAGTTTTGTTATTTTACTTTAATTTTAGTTAATTCAATCTTTTGTTACCTTAGACAAAGTGTAATTTAAATTGTTAGGTAACTATATTCAATCTTTGTGGGATCAATATCAGTTGTACTATTACATACGTCTCGTATACTTATGGCATAGCATAAAACAATCAAACAAAATTCTTGTAATCAATCCAATGCCAACCACAATTTGTAAAAGAAATCAAGCATAGCTTCTTCCAAAATTAGGAAACCAACACCAAGAGAAGCATTAACATGAATAACATGATAAGCCTAACTAGAGAGTAGACACTGAAACTATATTTAATCTTCCAGAATAAGATAGCAGTAAAGCAAGCCAACCTCATCTTGTCTGCATAAAATTCTAATCAATTGAATCTGTTCAATTTAATGTTTTTAAATCAATAACTTGATCCAAAAATTCAATTTTTTTTAACTAAAATAATAAAATTCTCAAGTTTAAAATTCAGTTAACTACTCTTGTTAGCCAAAAAACAATTTAGTCGAGAAGTGAAAGCCTAATAAATGTTAAGTAATGAAAAATCAAGATTGTGAGCAGAAATGTGCTAAATTTTTTAAAGGATAAAATATGTATTATGAGAAAATGATGGAAAATAATTAGCAAGAATATAGCCAAGTAGATTGGAAGTTGAGCAGTTATAGGAAGGCCAGAATGTGGAAGTTAAAGAAATAGTAGCAAGTAGTTAGTTCGATGTGCGAAGTGGACATTTATAGCAAAACCTATATAATGATGAGAAGATTATAAATTGACCAGCACTTTTACAACAAAAGAACATATTTAATCACCATTCAATCTTTAGAGAGAATTATCAGTTTATGTCAAAAATAATTTGTTATTTTTCAGTTTTCTTCATATTGTGAATTCATCTTTATTATCTCATATTCCCTTTTATAGTTTGTGATTCTGATTTTATTATAATCAATTAATTTCTTTACTTCATATCTCATTATTTTAGCATTTTGTATCCTAAATGATAGAGAATCTTGACAATTCTCGAGTTGTCGAGAATCTACAATCACCTTAACAAAATGACATTGTCTGCATATACTCTAGAGTTTGTATGATAGTATTGTGAATGTAAGTTCTATTTCCATTAGATGATACTTTCATTTTTTAGTTTCTAAATCATTATTATTTTAGTTTCTTTTGATATTTGCATATTTTATGAATAATTTTTAATTTCGTATGGTTTATCTTAATCCTTATAAATTTGTCAAAGTGTTAAGTTTGGAGAACTATAAAACACTAAATTTATGAATAGTGTTTAGTTATTAAACACAAATAATCAATTATTTGATTTACTAGAATTTCAATCCTTAATATCATGCTTCAAATATTTTATTGTATATAGTTATTTCAAATATATAAAGTTAACCTGATCATGAGGTTTGTTATGTATAACTTTTAATTATTAACCCTCGAAAATTTGCAAATGCATGGTTCATTAGTATAGTACCAAAGGTGTCAATCCCACTAGGAGGGAACTAATATAATCCTAAAATCTAAGGCTAGAAGAAACAAATAACAGAAATTCAAAATGCAACGAAACTAAAACGAGAATTTAATTCAATCAATCAAATTAAGAATTAAACACGAAAACACTAATTACTAAGCAATTGCAACAAACCCAAGAATCAATCGAAAGAAATTACCAATTGAGAGAAAGGGAATTTTACCTATCCTTAATGTTAACCTAACTGATTATGAACTATTGAATTGTTGGTTCTAGACTATCCTAGGGTTGATTACTCCCACTCGAGTTATAACCAATAACCCTAAATCATAAACCCTAATTAGATTATAGAGTATGCAATCTCCCAATTCACAACCTATCCGAAACCCTAATTAGTTCTGAAGTTTTTTAATAAACTACCAGAAACCTATGTAAGATCAGAAATTATCGAGTTGATTTAATTCTAATTTTTATTAAATCACCTAACTCTCGTTAGTCCAATTTAATCATTTTTCATTCAATTTACCCTCTCAGTTTATTATTGAATTATGCATTCATAAAATCAAACCACAATAATATCCAATAAACATATAAACAACCAAATTTCATTAATTCAAGAATAAAAATTTGAAGGTGAGTTTAGAACATCCTCGACATTCTAGATCCTATCGTCAACTATTCAATCCAATTTTATATAATAATAAAAATAAATAGGAAATACAATCTAGATGGATGATGGGAGGCAGCAATGTCGAAAAACCTCCTGATTCGGGAAGTACATCGAGTCAACTTCTTCTCGTCTTCTCTCTTCCTCTATCTCTCGATGATTCTTCTATAGGGTTTCTCAATGTGGCTAATGTAAAAGCTCCTCTCTACCTCTTTTGTTGTTATTTAAATATCCTTTTGTGTATTGTGTAACCCTAAATATAACGGGTCATTAACTGAGACCCTATCCTAAAGAACCTCACGTGGAAGAGCTACATGTGACACCTGAAGACCATAATTTTGTCACATGAGGAGGACACATAAAGTCGAGCCAACGACCCTAAATAAAGGCACTTTTTAGGAGGCAACCTAAAGGAAGTAAATTTCTTTTCTTTACATCTCTACACTGCTTTTTTATTCATGTTTTTTTAATTTGTTTGATTTACTTGTTTAAGTTTTCAATCAAAGTGAGAGAAAGAATAAAATAGCAAAACAAACATTTTCTCTTTTTTGTTGATTCTAGGACTTTATAGTTATGATTAGAGTGTGAATTGACTAGAAAATTTCGTAGCAACCTTAGCATGTACTTTTACTCTTGTGATTAATTAATGTTCATTATCTTTAGAAAAGTAGTGACTAATGGTAGACAAAGCCCGTGAGATGTTGAGCCTTATTAGACTGACACATTCATATCAGTCTAATTGTCTTTTGATAATATGTGACCTTTATGATATGTACATCCTGACTTTGCTTTGAGTTTCTATTTGATACCACATTTTTATCACATGAATTAACATGGAAATGATTAGGCATTCTTTGTTTCATAAGCTACATTAGCCAAATAGCCTACCCTATTAATATGATTTTTCCCTTATTAAGCTTATTAGCCTTTCTTTTTGTATCAAACACATTACATGCTTTATGCTTGACCAAATGTCCTACCCAAGCCATAAAGCTAGTAGAACATTTGTAATTATTGAGTTTATGGATGTACAAAATTCTAAATGTAGGGGTGTACATATGTATGGATTGGTTATAATCTTGGGATGTTATTTTATACCTTATCATTGAAATTCCCATGTTGATGTAGTTTATTTTAATTTTTATAATGAACAGAAAGAAAGAAAAGAGAAAATAAAAAGTTTAAATAAATGTATCAAGGAGGAATTGCATATGTGTTGAAAATTTGTTTATGATTAAAGCGTCCTCCTAGAGTTGTAATGAATGTTTTATTGGAGTGTGTTGAATATGAGGTAGATGTTGGCTTGGAAGGTTAACTATTTTATGGTTTTAATGTATTATCATCAACTATATGAGTGATTCCTTCAGATTGGTATATGTTTCATTTGGTTTGTGTGAGAGAGCTTAATTGGGTTGGGAAATATAAATGTTGCATTCGTCTTTGGTTTGTGTGAGAGAGCTTAATTGGGTTGGGAAATATAAATGTTGCATTCGTCATAGCTAACGGTACTCAATTATTGATAAGTGTTAACTTGTACACTTGATGTCACATTTAGTGTTGCTTTGTTTCACTAGCTTAATGGCTTTCAAGTTACTTGACCCAAATACATCTCACCTTACCTTTACCCACATTAAAACCTTGAAAAGTCCTTTGATTCATGATTTTGCATGTGACTTTTAGTGGTAGAGAAATGAAATGATATGCAAAGTTGTAGACTGTCATGTTCATAAATGGTGTTGAGTGCACGCATGGATATATTTTAGTTAAACACATTTTCTGACTCTACCATTAGATTGCTAGGTTTTTAAAGGTAATGAATGTTTATTGACCATGAGTAAAAGCTTCGAGTGCTGATTTCCTGCTATGATTTTGAATGTCATTCATCTTTGGTTATGATTATGTATTCTTGGAAAAAATGTAGAATGAGTAAATATTTTGGGTCTTTGAGCTTAATTTTAATGTTTTGGCTGAGGATGGCCAAAAGCTAAGTGTGAGGGAAATTAATAGGTGCTCAATTGATTATGAAATTATTCCATAACACTTAGCGATTATGGACATGAAATTGCTTAAGATACTTAATTTAACTCATATATGATTTTAGGCACAATTCAGAAGCAAAGAATTTAAAGTGAGTCAAAAGCTCTATATTTTGGCTTTTCTCTGAAGATTCATATTCACTTGTCTTCATCGGAAAAAATGATAAATATTGGATCAAGTAAAGATAAGAAAATCAAGATGATGAAGCTACATGAAAATTGCATGTGACAGCCCCATATAAGAACAAGAATTTAATGGAAAGCAATTTGGAATTATGGTAAAACAAAGATGGAAGGTTGTAGCAGGTGGAAGCACAAAACAACAGCAGAAGAAGAAAACAAAAAAACAAAACACACGTAGCGCTAGGAGAACATCTGCCTAAGGAGGACCAAAATGACATGCAACAGAGCAATGTCCAAGAAGAAAATGACAGTGTAGTGATGAACTGGGAAATGGAAATGCAAATGTATGCGTTCAACACAAACTACTCAGACGTATGGGTTTTTAAAGGTAAAAAAACACTATAGATAGATTGAAAATAAAAATCAGTAAATAGAGAACAATAGCGTAGAAGAAAGGAGTAAAGGCACAGTAGTAGGGGAGTCTTTAAATGGGACATTCTTGGAGGGGCTAAAGCAATTTTTTTCAAAGAGAGGCTAAACATCCCGACGTCAGTTCAGAGGTGACATCGACGCTTATGACTTGGGTTAAGCATTCCTTTCATATTTTTATTGCTTCTTTCTCTCTTATTGAATTGATTGTATTATCCTAGGCATATGGATTTGGGTTTTATGTATGAATGATCGTATTATCATTATTTTCGGTTATTTATGTATGAACCCATTGGGTATTTTGAAAAGATAATTTTAAGGTGTTCATTGAATCGTTTATTTGTAAACCCATTGCTAGAATTTCGATATAATATGTAATAGTTATGTTGAAATTTATATGTAGCAACTAATGATTTGTAATCATTACTACTAACACAACCTAAGTTAAATGACGCATCATATGTGGTTATTGCCTTGATTAATCAATTTTTCTAATTCTTAATGCTACTGCCTAATTAAATCTAATGATCATATCCTAGATTATTTGGTGGTTAGGTTTGATTAACGATCGTATCTTAATTAAAGACTAACTAAGGGGAAACTCAGGTTAATTATTAACTCACGATTAATAGTTGCTAGGAGAGGTTAGAGAACAACAAATCAATAAAATATGTTTAGTTAGGGTGTAGGCTGAGATTGAATCAAAGAACCAGGCCCTTACCGAATTCTCCACTTTTATCATTTTTTACATGTTTTCTTTAATTCGTTTTGATTAGGTTATTTTTATTTTATTTTCTTATTTCAAAATCCAAGTGCCCCCCCCCCCCAACAACCAGGTTAAACCTAAACACCAGTTACTTTCATTTCAGAAACTTTACACACACTCTCTCTGGGATCGACGTAGACTTGTCACTGTTATAGTAGTAGGTCTAGTTATTTTATTTTGACTAACATTACGACATGTTGTCAAGTGTCACAGTCATGACTAGCCTCTTTGGGAGGCTCATAGCCATGAGGCATGGTGTCATAGGTATGATATGGGTTTCATAGCTATGACAAACCATGTCATACCCATCACAAATCAAAAAATGCCATAGTTGTGAGTCTCCAATAACTCTTCATACTTGATGTTTGCAACATATACTCTTCATCTTATGCATTTTCTTGTCTCCTCTTACTCTAATCCTTCTTTTTCTTGTTCTATGAAGACAAGTGAGTGTAATATTAAGAACATGACTCAAAGAGTGTGCTTTCAACTCACTTTAGCCATTATGCTTCCAATTTGTACCTAAAATCAAATATGAACTAAAGTGAATGTCTTAAGTATTTTAAAGCATTAATCACTAAGTGTTAAGGATTAAATATATCAAAAATTAAACACATATCAAAAAATCCAATCGATATGACCTTATTTTGGCTTATGTATAGCAAGGATTGTCACCTACCCTTAGAGTTAGAGAATAGATCATATTAGGAGACAAAAGCCTTAAATTTTTATTGGCAACAAGCGAGTGAGAAAAGAATTCTACAATTGAACAAGCTCGACGAGCTTAAACTAAATGCATTTGAAAATGCCAAGTTGTAAAAGGAAAACGATAAAAAATGACATGATTCTCATATCAAGAAAAAGGAGTTTAAGGTAGGAGATGCGTTTTTACTATATAATTCATAATTGAAGTTATTACTCGAAAAGCCCAAGTTATGATGGAGTGGGCCTTTCAAAGTGACCCGCATAGTTATACATAGAGCTTTAGAATTGGAGAACCATAATAAGGAAACATTTAAGGTGAACAAAAAAAGGTGTAAACCATATCTTGGTGGAGTCTTTTCATAATAAAAGGAAGTTATTTCTTTCCTTTCAATTCACTAGTTCAGTTTTGAAGGATGAAAGGTCAAGCTAATGACCATAACTTAGCATGTTATATTGGGACCCAATTTTGGAACCGGACCCCAACCAAAAAAACGGAAAACAGAAACGAAAAGCGAAACAAAAGAACGGATCTTAAACCCGAAAGTGGGCCAAAACAAATGTGAAACACAAATCAGAATCAAAAAGCATATGGAAACCAAAAGAAATCGAATTCTTAATGAGCCATAGAAAATCGAAAGGCTCGGAAATCATAAAGCATAAACAAAATAAAAAGCGAAATCTAAGGAATGGATTCATAAAATTCCGACATCCGAAACGAGTGTACCTTAGAAAAACTAAACTAGAGTTGGAAACCAATAAGACATTTATTTCTAAGCCAATCCAATCCGGTATATTTTTTTTCATTCTTTAATCAATCTCATACAAAGCAACTCAATTTCCCATTTGAAAATTTTCATCCTCAATCAAAACTTTTCATTTCCTATAAAAACTTACACATGTCAATAAATGACAAGTCATAAACAAAAAACACTTCAATATTTCCAGCTCAATCATCGGACTTCCTGTCCGGAATCCCAGCATAAACAAACACAACCAATCATCATCATATACTTGACACTTCAAATAATTCTCAATCAACAATCAGAATCATTGGACCTCCTGTCCGAAATCTAAACACAAACAATCCCATTCATAATCATATGCAATTTATATACAAAACCATAATTCACTTTTCTAATCTATATACACATCCATAATTTATTTACAAACTCCAAAAGAAATACATTACCAAACAAAAATGGCATTTTCAAGCCACGATACAACATTAATCTCAAAATCCGAAATACATAAGAATACATAACACCCAAAACCCTTATTACGAGTCTAAAACCTTACTCCTACAAAAAGGAACTTAACCCTACAACATATATACAAATGAATGGAGGTCTTGACTCGCTTTCATCCGATCTCCTTCTCGATACCTGGAGATGGGGATGAAAATGGGGTGAGTTTTACAGCTCGTGGATAACATGTTTATAACAGAAAAATAAGCAAAAATGATTTTTAAAAATACTTTTGCCATTTTATGGAAATTTCACAATAGAAATTTGGCAAAATGATTATTTATCAAACTTTTTAACTTTTCAAATCATTCATAATCAATTTAAAAATTTTCACGGTTGAAAACCTCAATTGCTCATTGCTCAAAATTCTAAAAAAAAAATCACAATTTATGAACAATTTCAAAACATGAATGCAACACATTAATACACACACATAAGCATATAACACATTACAAATTTTTGGTTTGGGTTGGTCCAGAAATAGAATGTACTGCACATTTATGCATAGCGGTCCTGTGCAGCCGTGAACAAAACGTACTACACATTCCCGCATAATGGTCCGATGTAGTCGTGAACGTATGGGAGTTCTTAACGGAGCTCCAATGCCACTAGCGGGCGAAGCCTAGACAAGTGCACTTGACCCTTTTATGGGACCTAACCAAACCCACATAACAGACAATTCATACTTAAAAATCGGATTGCCCGACAACATATTTCAAAAACTAAATTTTCATGTCATGTCATATTCAAGCATAATGTCACACAAATTCAAATATCAAATTCTCAATCATTCAAACACAAGGAATGCAAAAATCATAGCAATTTCTTAAAATCATAATTCAAACAAATTCCAATTCACATTGCACATTCATCATCCAAAATTCATACAGCAATAACACTTTCATTAAAAAACAATGAAATCATCAATTATGACAATTTCTTAAATCATTCCAAAAACAATGAAGTTAATCCTTCGAAACAATAGTTTAAAAACACTTTTACTTTCTTGATTTTTCGAAAACCCACAATTAACTTGTAATTCAAATTATAAACATGGTACCCACCTTAATTCCATGCTTGAAATTTGTCCAAAGCCTCAATTTCTCCAATGCCTCACTTAAATTCCCTAATTCATGACCAAAACCCTAATTAATAAACATCCAAAATTGAACATCATATAGGGCATAATCACCAAAATCAACTTTAGAAATCACAACCCATTCAATCCTCAAGCTATCTAAGTTATAAATCTATCATAATCTAACAACTAAAATTTTTCTCTTACCTTCATCTTCACCCAAATTCAAAATTTCTTCACTCATGTTGGAGCTCTCATCTTCTTCCATCTTTTTCCCTCTTGGAGCAACGTAAAAATCTTGCTTGATGACTCATAAAAATCGAAAACCTAACTTCTTTCTTCTTTCTCCTTCTCTTCTCCACCGAAGCCACTCATCTCCTTTCTTTCTTTCCTTCTTCTTTCTCTCTTTTAATTTTTGTGCATTCCCTCCTTCTTAAACGACAGCCCACTCTTCTTCCTATTAATGAATGCAAAATGATCATTATACCCTTCCATATATGTCTTATAACATAAAACCTTAAGTGTTATTCATCCTCAATTTAATAATTCTCCATGTATAGATAGAGGAATGTCCTAGGAATCCAACGCTTCAAAAACCAAATCAATCGGATGTCAGACAAAAAAGATATAAGCAAAAGAATGAAGAGGGGTCGGATTATAAACAAAATAACAGAACTTCAAATATATATATAACCGAAATTTTCCAAAAATAATAACTCTTGATCCCGAACTCCAAATTTGACAAATTTGGTATCAATAGAAAGCTTAAAGGAAGCTCTACAACTTCCATGAAGGACAGAAAAATCAATTTTGTAACATCCCGTTACCAGCGGGAAGGGTAGAATAGTAAATAGGAGTGATCATTGAGAGTTTCTAAATTCATTTGCATGCTTATGCATATTATGGCATACACATACTTATGAATAGTGACATTTTTGCAGATGAAAATAATTGTACATGGATTCATTGACAGTCCGGGTATAATTGGTAACAAATGTGATTTGTTTTGAGAATTTTGAGTTATTGTTAGTGAAAATTATTTTAGAGAGTGGCATTGTTGATTTAGTAATTTTGGAGAATTTTAGGAAATTTTTTGAAAATTTTTGGGGGTAAATTTTGGACTAGGAAAAATATCGAGTGGCAGACCAATTGATAAGTGGCAGTAGAATTTATTGTCAAATAGCATTGAAATTTTGGATACATGACTCTAGGAATTATTGACAAGTGTTATTAAGTAGGGACAATTGGAATTGGGTTTAAATGGATTAGTTTAATAAGAAATACCTAAGACAAACCATAGAATTTTGACATATGGCAAGTAACAAGTGTCACTTGCCAAGCCATGTCTTATACCTATTAGTTGTTTAATTATTTGGAGCCCACCCTTTGCTCTCCCACGACACTTATCTTTAAACACCCTTTGGAGCTTTGTTTTTGGGTTTTCTCCTCTCAATTTCGTGGCTTCATCTCCCTCTCTTCATCTCCTTCTTGATTTGGTGATTTACCTACTTGAAACCTTGCTCCATCTTTCACTTTCTACTTCCATCTTGTTGTTCCTTCAAGTTGCCATAAGAAAAACCTAGCTTGACCTCTTTGAAGATGAAGAACATGGGATGCTTGGGAACTAGGGTTTTGTGAGAGTTTGAAGAGTTTGAAGCTTAATCAAGTGAGTTTTGCTTTTAATGTCTTGGTATGGTTCATTTGAAGCTAAAATGATAAGTAACTTGAGTTATGATGCTTTGATATTGCAAGGATTTTGTATGTGTCTTGGATGATGCAACTTCATGTTCATGTCTTGTTTTTGTATGTGTAGGATGAGTGATAATGCATGTAAGGGTATATAGAGGTTAAGAGATTGAATGATTTTCAAAGGAATGATTGGATGAGTGTAGAAATTGTTTATGAATGGATATATATGTGTATGTCCTGTTTTTAAGTAATCATAAATTATGGATTATGACTTGTTTGTGAATGGTTTATTGAGTGAAAGTAGGTAAAGAATGATGAGGAAAGTAATGGAAAAGATGATCTATAACACCCGAACTCAACATCGATGGTGATATCCAAGTTCGTGTCCCACGAGGGTGGCGTGCTACATCACTCAGTCAAAACTCAGTATAACTTTTTTTTAATACAATCATATGCGCAAAAATCAGTAGGCACTTTGGGCCCGCTTTAATTTGGAAATATTTTCAATCATAAGAATACACTCAACATTATTCAAGATAGCCATTTAATGAACAAAAATCCATAATCAAGTTGGGCCCAATTTTATCCATAAATATTTCAGTGAACACATTACAATAAAGAGAATTCCAATAGCCAATCAGGGCCCTCTATAAATACAAAGCACTACAATCTTTTGACTTTACAGATTGACTTCATCAGTTGTACAAAATTTCAAAAACAAATACAATTTTACTATACATTAATGTAGACGCGAACTGATCCCAACCTCCATCTCGGACTTGCAGGCAGTAGGCATAAATACATTAATGTAGACGCGAACTGATCCCAACCTCCATCTCAGACTTGCAGGCAGTAGGCATACTCCCATTTGTCGAACGGGGTGCTCTTCAAAGCTTGGAAAAATAATTGCAAATTTTGGGTGAGTTTTGCGAACTCAATGAGGAACCATCGTCGATGGTTCACCCAATTCATGCAGCACATAAAGTCACAATTTCATAAATGCATAGTCAGAAGCACCACTTGATGGTACTCAAGCAAATCATAGACAAATCACAGTCGCACATTCAGAAGACCACATGATTGTTATCGTACATGTATACGACATTCTTGCCTTTCACCCAATCAAATACGACATTCTTGCCTTTCATTCAGAAGTACCACATGATTCACAATTGCACATTCAGAATTATCACATAATTGCAATCAAGCAAATCACAATTATTTCATAATTGCATGTTCATAAATACCATATGATTGCGATCACATAAGGATAAGGCATTGTGGCCTTGCACTCAATTAAAATTATTTAATCAAATGTATATGAAATGCGTATGTGACACTTTCTCATTTTATTACGGTGTTGTGACCGAGCGCCTGAATTGTCCCAATCTGGGCATATTAATCGGTGAGTCTGTGGCTCTAAATCAATGTGGACTCGAGGTCCAATTACGTTGAGCTTTTAGCTCTCGGTGGCTGCTCCGGTCACAACTGTCTTTATCTGATAATGCATTCATGTATGAAATGCATATGTCCCAATTTAACAGTAAATGCATCACAATTAGGCAATATCCATATCCCAATCAAGTAACATATCACAAGTTATCACATCAGAGGCAAGCAATTTTCATATCACAACTCATCATATATCATCACATCGTAAACACTTCTATGTCATAACTCCCAATGCATCGGACCTTCTGTCCGAAATCATAGTCATAATTAAACACAGAACCCACTATTATGCACCACAGTAAACATATAATAATTGAGAGACCCATCTAGGTTACTCACCTATAACTCCAGATCTAATGCCTGGAAGTCTCAGCAACGTCGGTGGATCAATACTCCAAATGTGCCTCCATAACAATTCAAGTACATAACCATTACCACTTGTACAATCAACCATATTTAATAATGCACATGTAGCAATTAAAATGTGTACAATGCATGTTTGTGATATTCTCAACATTATCCCGTAATTCACATCACAAAATAGCCCTCTAACAATTAGAAATCTAAAGCCACCAAAAATTACTCGACTCGGATTTCTATAGGGCCAAATATTGCCAAAACAATGAAATATGTGCAGAAAATGACTAAGTCATAGTCTTCTAATCAATCCCCTCACTTTGATTCCATCCATCCATTTCAATTAAATCTCAAAACTCCACAATTTCACATGGAGGGGT
>JAOTAZ010000219.1:28929834-28943881 GCA_025629785.1 Erythroxylum oxycarpum | reverse complement strand
TTTTTGATAATTAATCTTTATAATTATGAAGAGACAAAAATGTTTGGCATAATGACTAAAGAATCAAGAAAATGGCTAAGGGAGAAAAAACGTAGCAAAAATACTAACATCGGGCTAAAATTGAAAAAATTAAAATTTTGATCATTTTATTGCTACTTTCTGAAGTTATGAAAAAATTTGAAAATTTGGGCATTTTATTACTACTTTTTAAAGTTTAGATTATAGTTGAAAATTTAACGACAAGTTGAGCTTTTTTTGATAATTAATCTTTATAATTATGAAGAGACAAAAATGTTTGGCATAATGACTAAAGAATCAAGAAAATGGCTGAGGGAGAAAAACGTAGCAAACATAAAAGAAGAATTGCATCAAATGCTAAACTTATATTTTAATTGCGAGTCACGTAAACAATCTCTTTGTAAAATGTAAAAAGAAGGTTGCGTATAATTAATATCCCTCCCTTATTTCTCGCAAAGAGAGAAGCCGAGTTGTTGTTGTTATATTTTAACTTTGAGACTATCCATTCATTGTCTTCTCTAACTTATTGATTATAAGGTATTAATTCTTATTAACTTTAATAATTGGATATGTTATCGCTTGTAATCCTTATGGTTCAAATAAATAATATTGGAAATAAATTTTATATGATAAATTACAACTAAAATTTCTCATCATTTCTACGAAAGATAAGTTTTTTATTTCTACTTTTTTGCAAGAGTTTGTAATATTTTTAACCGTGTTTAATTTATCAAAATATAAGAGTTAAAGTGACATTTACTACTTCATCATAATCCTATCTGGTGTATGACAGGGAAAACAAGTATTATGTGCATATTCTATTAAAAATCATTTTTTAATAACTTTGGTATGTATGTATTTATCAAAAAAATTATATAAATATATATTTATACTGTATTACAATTCCATTTTCAATTCTATTACGAATGATTTTCCAATTTCCATTATAAGATTCAAAGGAAGACAATTGGAACTGATAATTCAATTTCATCAAGTCTGATCATACCGTTATAATCCCCGATTACTGTTTAGCGCCATCCTTATTATTTGAACAGATGACAAAATCATGGTTTTCTCTTTTCCCCGTATAGCTATTGATTTTATTTTTTGAGACGTGAAAACATCTGCAAACATCAAGTCAAGTCCCTCATGATTATTGTGGTACGATTATGTTGAATTGTTCACGCATTACATTGGTTCAGAATCACTTTTTTCCGCATTCTTTGGTTAATGTCAACTACCGTATATGAAAATGTTATCTGGAATTACCAATCAAGCTTTGCCTTTCACGTTTTACCTAACCCTTGAATGTATGGAATGGATGGATTTGTCCCTTGTCTAATCAGAACTTACTTTTGGAAGAATACTAACATATGCGCGTTTTTCCGCTGGCAGTTAGAACATAAGCCACTTGCGATTATAGTAGTGTCACTTATGTGACTTTAAACTTCCAAACACACTTGTAATTTGATAATGACCCCTATTATTATCATACCTTAAAAATGTACGGGAGTTACTACACACAATACGGTTTCATTGCTAGCAAATAGATTTGGTACAAAATACTATTGAAAAATTAGATTAATTTTTTATTGATAAAATTAACAATTAACAGATACAATTGCTATTTATTTAAATATAATAAACAAATTTGTGAATATCATATCGATATGATCCAGCATTAATATTGTGTCAATATCAAATATTATTTTGAATAATTTTAAAAATTGTAAAATAATATTTCAATTTTAAATAATTATAATTTAGTCTTTATTATAAAACTTTCCTTCATTTACACAACCTTTCATTCTCATAAAAACCTTTAGTAGACTACACACGTATCCTCTTCTTAAAGCTGCATTTGACTTGGAGACGCGAGAATGAAGGGTTGTGCTAACAATGAAGGAAGGACTGCCTCTTTTATTTAGGGATTTCATTCCCAAAAATAGTGTAGTTTTAGTTCTGTTATTAAACGATGTAGCTTTGTTAATTTTCATTATTTATATTCATTTAGTCTGACATGTAAAAATTTTGAGGCTTTCTGAAACATGTGGCAAGTCACATCAGCTAACTTAACGAAAAAATTAACGTCAAGCTAGAATTGAAAAAAATTGAAAGTTTGATATTTAATTTTCACTTTTTAATGTTCAAACTATAATTGCAAAATTAAGTAAAGCTTGAGATTTTTTTAGCTAACTCATTTATCATTATAACTCCATTCTTCTAGTTCAATAATTAGAACTTTAAGGGAAAATTTTTAATCTTTTTAGGATTGGACAAAAAAAATGTATTTCAAACATAAAAAACTTCTTATATGTGTATAAACATGACATTCCTTGTTTTAGTTTTATTTGAATGATATCTTTCAGTGTATACAAAAAGATAAAATTTTCAAAAAAAAAAACAAGAAGACGGAGAAGATGTATTTTCATTAATATAAATAATCAGAAAATTATTAGTAATTAATTTACAACATATAAAGAGTAATTAGTTAACAGAGTTTTGTTGTGAAAAAAAAGTATCCTACTTTAAAAGGGACAATGGACCAAAGTCATCTTTTTAATATATAATTCACTTTACCTAAAAAAAAGTTTTTCTATATAACTTCAAAAAATATCTTTATAGTTGTTCACCTGAAACTTCAAGGATTGTAAGGTTAGTAGCCAATAAAATAAGCTTAAAACAAGGACAAACCTCATATGACAATTCGAAATGTTCCTTGCTATAGAGCTTTATAATTGATGGGGGATCTCAAATGGGTTAGCCTAAGATTTTAATGTTGGTATATGTAACCCTTCAGTCTCTACTTAGAACTCTCCCAGGGATTCGAGGACTTTCCTTGTCTTTTTCTTTATATGAGCATCGATACTTTATTATCTTTATTAATGACTTCAGTTGATTTACCTAGCTTTTTCCCTTGGTTTAAAAGTCTAATGCTTTACTCTATTTTCAATCCTTTAAAACAACAACCGGAAACCTTTTCTTCCCACAATCAAAACTTTTCAATGCAATGGAGCTCTTGAACTCATCAATGACATAATTTCTTAATATCTTACTACTAACGATGTCACTTATTGTATCTGTTGTCCCCATCCTCAATAAAATGGCTTTGCAGAACGTAAATTTGTCATATAACTAAAATAGGTCTTACATTCTTTTATATGCCTCTCTTCCTAAAACTTTTTGTTTTGGAGCCTTTTCTACTACTATTTATCTCATCAACCTCTTACCTACACCTATTCTTAATCATTAGTCTCCTTATCAAACACTTTTCATGTTAAACCTAGTCTCTCTCACCTTTAAGTCTTCAAATGCACATTTTTCCTATCTAGGCTCTACTCATTAAGTATATATATTAAGGACGAGTTAGGATGGACGACCGCGCAATCCATCCCACTTGTCCATTTAATCTGACAGTTGGGTGCTTTTGAATTAAATCTCGTCTCTCTTGAAGCTTCTATCTTCACGCAGTGACCACGCAGCTCATCCCGTTCGTCCATTTGTCCATCCCAACTTGTCCATTTATCCATTTAATCTGACGCCAATCCATCCCTTCATCCATTTTATCTGGTCATCAAATGTTGTGCCTTTATTATTACTCTCCCTAGAGTTCAGCTAAGGTTTCTCTATTACTATCCCTCTGCAGAGTTTTCTCTCTCTTTCCTGAGATCTCTGCCCTTGCCTTCCTCTGCTCCTCTCTTCTCTCCGTGCTGCACGTCCTTTGGTTCTCTTTCAGTTTTTTTCCTTAGTCTTGGACGTTTTGTGTGGTAAGTTTTCGTTTTTCCTTGATTCTGTTTCCATTTTTGGCTTTGCAATTTTTCCTTCGACTTTCAACTAGGTTTTATTGTGTGTATAGATGGTCTCCGTTTTTGTTGAAGACGGATGGCCGGCAGGTGTGGTAAGTTTTTGTTTTTGCTTAATTTTATTTTTCTTTTTGGCTTTGCGTTCATCCAGGTTTTATTGTGTGTACAGATGGCCTATGACATTGCTCAACATTTGGAGTTTCTCTCTCCGACTTTGTTTTATTCAACATTTGGAGTTTCTCTTTCAAATTTGTTAAGTTTTCATTTTTGTTTTTGTTTCTTTGTAGCTGTAATAAGTTTTAGTTTCCACTTCATCTTACTTTTGTTCTTCCGTCTCACTTTGGCTTTAACCTTTGTCTTAGTTTTCTTCGTCTTTACCGAAATGGTATATTATAATCATTAAAATCATTATTAAATGCAAACCTTGCTGGAGGTTGCATTTGGAAAGGCCTATGTTATATTAAGGTAATTATCATATCGATTAATTCATTAAGTTGCACAACAGGTAAATCAATTTCTGATTATCGTCTTAGGTTTCTTCGACCATACCAAAATGGTTCGTCACTTTGTAATATTATTTCATCAACCGCTTCGTCTTAGTTTCCACTTCATCTTAGTTTCTGCTTCATCTTTGTTTTTGCCCCGTCTTACTTTTGTTCTTCCGTCTCATATAGCCTTTAAGTTTTGTGCCGTTAAAATTGTTATAAAATGCAAAGCTTGCTAGACGTTGAATTTAGAAAAGCCTATCTTATGTTAAGCTTGCTGGACGTTGAATTTAGAAAAGCCTATCTAACACTTTTGTACATTCAACCGCTTCGTCTTAGTTTTCGGTTCGTAGTCTTTTTCGAATCGTCTTACGTTTGTCTGTGTACTTCATTCTTCTTTTAATAATTATCTGAATAAAAAAAACGTTTTTTTACATTGAACCCCTTCATCTTAGTTTCCACTTCTTAGTTTTCCCTTCGTCTTCCTTTTCTCCTTGTTAGCTTTCGCTTCGTTTCACCTTTGTTTCTGCACTGTTTTTACATTTCAATTAAATGATTAATAATTTTGGGATATTATAATCATTACTAAATGCAAACCTTGTTGGAGGTTTAATTTGGAAAGGTCTATGTTATATTAAGGTAATTATCATATCAATTAATTCATTAAGTTGCACAACAAGTAAAACAATTTCTGATTATCGTCTTAGGTTTCTTTGACCGTACCAAAATGGTTCGTCACTTTGTAATATTATTTCTTCAACTGCTTCGTCTTAGTTTGCACTTCATCTTAGTTTCTGCTTCGTCTTAGTTTTTGCGTTGTCTTACTTTTGTGGTTCCGTCTCACTTAGGCTTTAAGTTTTGTGCCATTAAAATTGTTATAAAATGCGAAGCTTGCTAGACGTTGAATTTATAAAAGCCTATCTTATGTTAAGCTTGCTGGACGTCGAATTTAGAAAAGCCTGTCTAATACTTTTGCACATTCAACCGTTTCGCCTTAGTTTTCGGTTCGTCTTAGTTTTCGTATCATCATACATTTGTCAGTGTACCTCGTCCTTCTTTTAATAATTTTCTTTATAAAAGAAACGTTTTTCTATGTTCAACCGCTTCGTCTTAGTTTCCACTTCTTAGTTTTCCCTTCGTCTTACCTTTCTCCTTGTTAGCTTTTACTTCGTCTTATTTTTGTCTGTGCAATACTTTTACATTTCAATTAAATGATTAACGAATTTTGTATATTATAATCATTAAAATCTTTATTAAACGCAAACCTTGTTGGAGGTTGAATTTGGAAAGGTCTATGTTATATTAAGGTAATTATCATAACAATTAATTCATTAAGTTGCACAATAGGTAAATCAATTTCTGATTATTGTCTTAGGTTTCTTCAACCGTACCAAAGTGGTTCGTCACATTGTAATATTATTTCTTCTTCCACTTCGTCTTAGTTTCTGCTTCACCTTAGTTTTTGCTTCGTCTTACTTTTGTGCTTCCGTCTCTCTTTGGCTTTAAGCTTTGTCTCATCAAAATTGTTATAAAATGCAAAGCTTCTTGGACGTCGAATTTAGAAAAGCCTATCTTATATTAAGCTTGTTGGAAGTTGAATTTAGAAAAGCCTATCTAACGCTTTTGTACATTCAACCGCTTCGTCTTAGTTTCCGGTTCGTCTTAGTTTTCGTATCATTTTTGGTTTGTCTGTGTACTTTGTCCTACTCTTAATAATTATCTTAATGAAAGAAACATTTTCTACATTCAACCGCTTCGTCTTAATTTCCACTTCTTAGTTTTCCCTTCGTCTTACTTTTCTCCTGGTTAGCTTTTACTTCGTCAGACTTTTGTCTATGCACTATTTATAAATTTCAATTAAATGATTCGTGAATTATGTATATTATAATCATTAAAATCATTATTAAATGCAAACCTTGCTGGAGGGTGAATTTGGAAAGGTCTATGTTATATTAAGGTAATTTTGTGCTTCGTCTTACTTTTGTGCTTTCGTCGCACTTTGGCTTTAAGCTTTGTCTCACCAAAATTGTTATTAAATGCAAAGTTTGCTGGACGTTGAATTTATAGAAACCTATCTTATATTAAGCTTGCTGGAAGTTGAATTTAGAAAAGCCTATCTAACTCTTTTGTACATTCAACCGTTTCGTCTTAGTTTCTAGTTCGTCTTTGTTTTCGTATCGTCTTACGTTTGTTTGTGTACTTCATCCAACTTTTAACATTTACCTTAATAAAAGAAACGTTTTTCCATATTCAACCGCTTCGTCTTCATTTCCACTTCTTAGTTTTCCCTTCGTCTTACCTTTCTCCTTGTTAGCTTTCGCTCTGCCTTAATTTTGTCTGTACAATACTTTTACATTTCAATTAAATGATTGAAGAATTTGGTATATTGTAATCATTAAAAAAATATTAAATGCAAACCTTATTGGATTTTGAATTTGGAAAGGTCTATGTTATATTAAGGTAATTAACATATCAATTAATTCATTTTCACAACAGGTAAATCAATTTTTGATTATCGTCTTAGGTTTCTTCAACCGTACCAAAATGATTCGTCACTTTGTAATATTATTCCTTCAACCGCTTCGTCTTTGTTTCCATTTCGTCTTAGTTTCCGCTTCGTCTTAGTTTTTGCTTCGTCTTACTTTTGTGCTTTCATCTCACTTTGGCTTTAAACTTTGTCTCACTAAAATTGTTATTAAATGCAAAGTTTGTTGGACGTTGAATTTAGAAAAGCCTATCTTATATTAAGCTTGCTGGAAGTTGAATTTAGAAAAGCCTATCTAACTCTTTTGTACATTTAACCGTTTCGTCTTCGTTTTCGTATCGTCTTACGTTTGTTTGTGTACTTCATCCAACTTTTAACATTTACCCTAATAAAAGAAACATTTTTCCACATTCAACCGCTTCGTCTTCGTTTCCACTTCTTTGTTTTCCCTTCGTCTAACCTTTCTCCTTGTTAGCTTTCGCTTCGCCTTACTTTTGTCTGTACAATACTTTTACATTTCAATTAAATGATTGAAGAATTTGGTATATTATAGTCATTAAAAAAATTATTAAATGCAAACCTTATTGGATTTTGAATTTGGAAAGGTCTATGTTATATTAAGGTAATTATCATATCAATTAATTCATTAAGTTTCACAACAGGTAAATCAATTTTTGATTATCGTCTTAGGTTTCTTCAACCGTACCAAAATGGTTCGTCACTTTGTAATATTATTTCTTCAACCACTTCATCTTAGTTTCCATTTCGTCTTAGTTTCCGCTTCGTCTTAGTTTCCGTTTCGTCTTAGTTTTTGCTTCGACTTACTTTTGTGGTTCTGTCTCACTTTGGCTTTAAGCTTTGTCTCATTAAAATTGTTATAAAATGCTAAGCTTGCTGGACGTTGAATTTAGAAAAGCCTATCATGTATTAAACTTGCTAGACGTTGAATTTAGAAAAGCCTATCTAACGCTTTTGTACGTTCAACCGCTTCATCTTAGTTTCCGGTTCGTCTTAGTTTTCGTATCGTCTTATGTTTGTCTATGCACTTTGTCCTACATTTAATAATTATCTTAATAAAAGAAACGTTTTTCTACATTCAACTGCTTCGTCTTAGTTTCCACTTCTTAGTTTTCCCTTCGTCTTACTTTTCTCCTTGTTAGCTTTTGCTTCGTCTTACTTTTGTCTTTGTACTATTTTTACATTTCATTTAAATGATTAATGAATTTGGTATATTCTAATCATTAAAATGATTATTAAATGCAAACCTTACTGGAGGTTGATTTTGTAAAAGTCTATGTTATATTAAGGTAATTATCATATCAATTAATTCATTAAGTTACACAACAGGTAAATTGATTTCTGATTATCGTCTTTGGTTTCTTCGACCGCACCAAAATGGTTCATCGCTTTGTAATATTAGTTCTTCAACTGCTTCGTCTTAGTTTCTACTTCGTCTTACTTTCCGCTTCGTCTTTGTTTTTGCTTTGTCTTCCTTTTATGCTTCTGTCTCACTTAGGCTTTAAGCTTTCTCTCATGAAAATTGTTATTAAATGCAAAGCTTGCTGGACATTGAATTTAGAAAAGCCTATCTTATATTAAGCTTGTTGGACTTTGAATTTAGAAAAGCCTATCTAAGGATTTTCTACATTCAACCGCTTTGTCTTAGTTTCCGGTTCGTCTTAGTTTTCGTATGGTATTATGTTTTTCTGTTCACTTTGTCCTACTTTTAATAATTATCTTAATAAAAGAAACGTTTTTCTACCTTCAACCGCTTCGCCTTAGTTTCCCCTTCTTAGTTTTCCCTTCATCTTACTTTTCTCCTTTTTAGCTTTTGCTTCGTCTTACTGTTGTTTGTGCACTATTTTTACATTTCAATTAAATGATTAATGAATTTTGCACTTCGCCTTAGTTTCCACTTCGTCTTAGTTTTTGCTTCTTCTTACTTTTGTGCTTCCGTCTCACTTTGACTTTAAGCTTTGTCTCATTAAAATTGTTATTAAATGCAAAGCTTGCTGGACGTTGAATTTAGAAAAGCCTATCTTATATTAAGCTTGTTGGAAGTTGAATTTAGAAAAGCCTATCTTAGTTTGACCTTTTTGCTTGCTTCTTCTGTCCCATTTTTTACCCTTTTAGGGGCCGAATCTCGCTCTGAGGCCTTCAATCGTCGTTATGAACTCAAAACCTTCCTTGAATGCTTTTCAGTCGTTATTAAATGCAAAGCTTGCTAGACGTTGAATTTAGAAAAGCCTATCTTATAGTAGGCTAATTATCATATCAACGACCACTTTGGGTTTCCCCAAATCTTGCTTCAACATACCTTTGGCTGTTTCATCTCATTTTGGCTATCGCTTTGCTGACATCATCTTTGTCTTAGTTTGACTTTTTCCGTCTGAGTTTTACCAACTTCGTCTTAGTTTTGTTGACGTCATCTTCGTCTTACTTTGACTTTTGTCATCTTAGTTTGACCTTTTTGCTTCCTTCTTTTACCCCATTTTTGACCCTTTTAGAGGCCGAATCTCGCTCTGATGCCTTCAATCGTCGTTATGAACTCGAAACTTTCCTGGAATGCTTTTCAGTCGTTATTAAATGCAAAGCTTGCTGAACGTTGAATTTAGAAAAGCCTATCTTATATTAAGCTAATTATCATATCAACGACCACTTTGGGTTTCCCCAAACCTTGCTTCAACATATCGTTGGCTGTTTTGTCTCATTTTGGCTATTGCTTTGTTGACGTCATCTTCGTCTTAGTATAACGTCATCTTCGTCTTAGTTTGACTTTTTCCGTCTGAGTTTTACCAACTTCGTCTTAGTTTTGCTGACGTTATCTTCGTCTTTGTGTTAAGTCATCTTCGTCTTACTTTGACTTTTTCTGTTTTAGTTTGACCTTTTTGCTTCCTTCTTCTGCCCCATTTTTGACCCTTTTAGAGGCCAAATCTCGCTCTGAGGCCTTCAATCGTCGTTATGAACTCGAAACCTTCCTAGAACTCTTTTCAGTCATTATTAAATACAAAGCTTACTGGACGTTGAATTTAGAAAAGTCTATCTTATATTAAGCTAATTATCATATCAACACCCACTTTGGGTTTCTCCAAACCTTGCTTCAACATACCTTTGGCTTCTTCGTCTCATTTTGGCTACCCCTGCTTTGTCTTAGGTTTCTTCGACCGTACCAAAATGGTTCATCACTTTGTAATATTTTTTCTTCAAGCTCTTTGTCTTAGTTTCCACTTCGTCTTAATTTTGTGCTTCCATTTCACTTTTCCGTGAAGCTTTGTCTTAGTTTTCTTCAGCTTTACCGAAATGGTTCATTTGGCTACTGCTACTTTGTTTTACCCTGTTTCGTCTTAGGTTTCTTTAACCATACCAAATTATTATTGTTATTATTCAAATCATCGTTATGAACTCGAAACCTTCCTGGAATGTTTTTCTACATTCAACTGGTTCGTCTTAGTTTCCGCTTTTTCTTAGTTTCGACTTTGTCTTACGTTTCCCTTCGTCTTACTTTTGTCTTTGTGTCGGTATATTACAATCATTATAATTGTTATTAAATGCAAACCTTGCTGGATGTTGAATTTAAAAAAGCCTATCTTATGTTAACCTTTGTCTCATTTTGATTACTGCTGCTTCGTATTAGCTACTTTTCTACATTCAACCGGTTAGCTTGCTGGACGTTGAATTTAGAAAAACCTATCTTATATTAACCTAATTATCATATCAATTAATTAATAAGTTACCCAACAGCCAATTTGGGTTGCCCCAAACCTTGCTTCAACTTACCTTTGGCTGCTTCGTCTCATTTTGGCTACCGCTGCTTCGTCTTAGGTTTCTTCCACCGTACCAAAATCGTTCATCACTTTGTAATATTATTTCTTCAAGTGCTTCGCCTTAGTTTCCACTTCGTCTTCGTTTTTGCTTCGTCTTACTTTTGTGCTTCCGTCTCACTTTGGCTTTAATCTTTGTCTTAGTTTTCTTCGACTTTACCAAAATGGTTCATCACTTTATGATATTATTATTATTTGATTTCCATCAAATTCATTCATCGTCTTATTTTTTTTATAATCTCCCGCCTTTTGGTGATGATAAATAATCATGGTTTTCCGAAACAATACCATATAAGACTATACAATTTGATAAAAAATTCTTGCCAAATGTCTACATACATTAGAAAAGCTCGCACCCGGAGCAATTCACAATGCTAGATCTTCTTCTCCTTTTCTTCTCTTGCATTCTTATCTCCCGCTATCTTTCTTATTTTTCGGCCTCTCCCCTTATTTCGTATTGATCAAAAAGATCATGACCGAAATCATATAACATATCTTTGATTTCGGTTTGGAATGATTTCATGTCTTCTTGCATAGACTACAGTTCCTTATACAAGTCACTCAGTGAAGGATTCAAATCATCAACCTTAACATCATCCTTCTGTTTCACTGCTTCAATACCGACAGTAGTGGTATATGCGTTTGAAGATATGACTTCTGGTCCGGTGATTGCAAAGGTAGAAGGTTTGGAAAGTAACTTTGGTTCCGGAAGATTAAGGTCATCAGGTCTGGGTAGTCTTGGAACTTGCCTTCCAAAAAGGTGCAGTACTTTTGCAAAGGAAGACACACAACTCAAGGGTCTAATGTGCATAATTAAGTGGACAAAAGTATCGATGTTCAAACTAACATCTCCAATTCTCATGGATTTATACTGCCATTATGTAATTCTACCAACTACCTAACAAGTTTCCTCGGTGGTTCGATGACCACCCTTACTTCTTGATGCCTTTGAAATGTAATGGGAGGCATAGGTTCCTCTATCCTGAAGTGCAAAGCATGCCTCATCTATGTTTCTGACTTCATCTGCAACCTCATTTTTCGTCAAATCACCCCTCATCCCTTCAGGGTACATTTTCTTCTTCCCCTTTTCATCATTGCGAACAATGTAAGGCTTTGGTTGAAAGTCAGGTACAACCTTGATCACAGTTCTCTTTGTGAGTGGAAAAATAGTGTACTTCTACCTTGTCATCTGTGTGGGGTATGGATTGGTTCCTTCATCCCTCAGAAAACCATACATACTTATCTCATCATCATTCAACAGATGCATTGTACCACTATTTACCAAGATTGGTTCAAATTGTACCTTGACTGACCTTTTCGGGGTTTTTCTAATCATTAGAGAGCTGCTACTTCTCAAAGATTGAACTTCTTCAATAATTTTAATTTTTAAATACTCTTTTCTCTTCATTTAGTATATATACTAAGGACAAGTTGGGATGGATGACCACGCAATCCATCCCAACCACTCATTTAATCCAACGGTGACATTCTCTCCCTCCCCCTCTTTAAAAGTTCCAGAGCCATCCTGCTCCTTCGTTCGTTTAATCCGATGGTTTATATCTGTGGTCGTCTCTCCCTCTCTGAAAGTTTTGCAGCTATCTGTTCATTGAATGTTGTGCCTCCCCAGTTATCTGGAGCTATCTGTTCATTGAATGTTGTGTCTCCCCAGTTATAGTTGTTCATTGAATGTTGTGTCTTTATCATTTCTATCTGTTCATTAAATGTTGTGTCTGTCAATCCATCCCGGTCGTCCGTTTAATCTGACACCTTATATATCTCCCTCTTCCATTCATTCATTCGCTTAACCTGGAGTTGTGCAAAGGTTTCTCTCTCTTCTTTTACCTCTCCGCCCTTGCCTTCCTGTGCAACTCTCCGCTGTCGATGTCTTCTGTCTCTGATGGGTTTCCCTTCTTTTGTTTTCCTTTTTGGCTTTGCATTTTTTTCGTTCTACTTTCATCCAGGTTTTACTGTGTGTACAGATGGCCTACAACTTTGTTCAACACAGATGGTTGGAGTATCTCTTTCCGCTTTAGTAAGTTATGGTTTTTCCTTATCTTTCTCTGCATCTGTGATAAGTTTTCCTTCTTCTTTTTTCCTTCTTTTCGTGTTGTTAAGTCCTCGTTTTTTTCTTTTGTTTCTCTGCGTGTGTTGTAGTTTCTCTTTCAGCTTTGGTAAGTTTTGGTTTTTGCTTTTCTTTCTCTGCAGGTGTGATAAATTTTCCTTCTTTTTCCCTTTTTTTGTGTTGTTAAGTTCTCGGTTTGATCTTTTGTTTCTCTGCAGGTGTTGCAGCTTCTTTCTTCCATGTGGCTGCGTTTCTCTCTCATGTTTTTCTCTTTCTACTTTGGTAAGTTTTCGTTCTTTCCTTTTGTTCTCTGCTCTGCAGCTGTGATAAGTTTTCCTTTTTCCTTTTCGTCTTTTTGTTGTTAAGTTGTCGGCTTTTTCTTTTGTTTCTCTGCAGGTGTTACAGTTTCTCTCTGGAAGGTGTGGTATCAAGTTCCTCCATCGAGTTTGGTAAGTTTTCCTTTTTTCTTATTTTTATCCGTTGTCTTTGTGTGGATAAGTTCTCGTCTTTCCTTTTATTTTTCTGCAGGTGTTGTAGTTTCTCTCCGGCACGCTTGTTCTTGGCATAGGAGGAAATGAAAAACAGAAACAAGAGAGGACTTGGATGAAGTGGGAATGAGATTCTGAGAGTCTCGTGACCGTCAAATGAAATGTACGTAGTGGATAGACTACGTGGTCATCCATGAACTACGACAATTTCTCTTTCACCGTTGGTAAGTTTTCGTGTTGGGTCCTGTTTCTGGAGCTAACTCTTAACCAACGATACCATATCAAAACGATCATACTTTTTTTTACTCTGATACCACCAATGATGGAGCCCATTTTTCTTTTGAAAAACCATAGCTAATCATGCCTTAACTAACATCGCTTCATTTTTTTTCTTTTCAATAACATTCAAAACAATTCAATGTCCCATTTGAAATCATCTATTCCATAACCTCAATTCATTTATTTCTTCAAATTCTAATCATAACCATCAATTCTTTTTTCTTTTTTTTCATATGTGAATCGTAATCATCAATTTAACCAAAAAACTTATTATTTTTTGCCATCAAGACGCACACATGTCTATGTCTATCACCAATTCAAACCACACACAAAAGGACTTCAATATTTCCTATCCATCAACATAATTCATTGGAACTCTTGTTTAGAATCCCAACATAAAGAAACGCAATTCTATACCTAAAACACTTCAATAAATCTTAATCCAAAATCCATTCGCATACCATATCCATACACAAGTTTACATCCCAATTCCTTACACAAATACATAACTCATTACCATTATGCAATAAATGATTATAAACCTTAATGGTATTCCAAGCAATGTTACAACATCAATATAAAATCAAAATATAAACGACACAAAAC
>JAOTAZ010000219.1:28846327-28863037 GCA_025629785.1 Erythroxylum oxycarpum | reverse complement strand
ATGAACCATGGTTATATATGTAAGATATTATGGAAAAGCAAGATAGGATTTTGGTAAATGATAAGATGCTATTGAATATAAGAAATCATATGAATTGAGGTTGAGTGTTGGATGAATTCCAATGGCAAATTGAATCGTTTGAATGAGGTTGTAAGAGAAGAACTGAGGTTGGGATGAATGTTAAGTTTTTTCATGAGGGTAATTTGTGTATGCTGATTTCCAAGGAAAAAATGTATTGATTTATATTGAATTGGACCAAGTTGTCTTCATAGAAGTTGTAGCTTGTCCTTTTATCTTTCTAACGGTACTAAATTTGTGAGTTTTTGATATCGGAGGTGAGAGTTATGCTCATTACAAGCTAGGATGTTGTGGTAAACGAAATTCCCGAACCTTTAGAGTTTATGAAGTGATATCGGACTAGAAAAGGTTGATTTTTGGCAAGATATGAGTAAATGGAAAGTTAGGATGGGTTTAGGACCCTTTGGAGGGGTCTTGGAGGGTCAAAATTTTGTTACACTCGAAGGTTACATGATCTGCCCGTGTGAATTTACACGGGCCATGTGTTTTTGGGCGCAGGGACACTATTTCACCCGAAGGTTACACGGTCCTTGTGTTTTGACCCTCTTAATGATAGAATTTCAATTTTTGGTCTTCATTAAAGTTGTATCCCTAGATGTCTACAATCCGACACCTATGGTGAGAGTTCTGATGTTTGCGCCAAAGTATGTTCAATAGGAATCAGGATATGAACATGTTGGATTCATTTGGCCATAACTCCCTCATCTGACCTCCGAATTAAGTGATTATTGAGGCATTAGATTTCTAACACATTGAAATACCTCTACATAAAAATTGGTATCCTTTGGAGTTAATTTGAGAAATTTTGAATTAAAGTAAGTGGGAGGTTGGTTAGGAGAGCATGACTTGAGCTTTTTAAGCATATCTTGAGCTATAGAGCTCCGATTGAGATGATTCTTTATTTAAAGTAAACTAGAGACATAGAGCTATGATCTCTATGAAGAAGTCAAATTGAAATTCAGATTTCAAAATTTCCAAATTCTGGTCACAAGCAGGAAAATTGAGTTCGAGCATGGTGACTGTTTTGATTGGGCACACCCTTGAGTAAGTTGTGAGCAAACTTTTGGGCTATTATGATCAAGAAGATGAATAGATGATGGTCAAGTAAATTCCCTTTGTGGCTTGAGATGTTATGAGAACGATGTGGAACCGATGATGGCTTATGAGGGTACTTTGAAGTAACCCTAACAAGGAAACTCGCTCAGGCTTTATGAGGGTTAAATGAATTCGATTTTGGATCGATTGTTGGGCCCTGTTTAAGGAGTAAGCTCGTGCTTTGTAAGGGCTAAATGAATTAAACCTACAAGGTAAGACGCACATGTTGCATGATTTCTGAAGAGTATGAAAAAAATACTAAGGAGTAATAAAGAAGATCAGGTATCATGTTTCCGCAAGCGTTGGGCTCCGAAATCAAGCGGGACCCAACATGTATGGTATCAGAGCAAGAGTTGGATTCCGGAAGCAAGCGGATCCAACATTTGTGGGATTTTTTCAAGGGTTGGACTCCGGTTTCAAGCGGTGTCCAACATAGATGGTATCAGAGCAAGATGATGAATCAGTGTTGGTTAAAGAGATTACAAGGAACCGCGCTCAAGTATGATGGTATTTTATTAACACGTTGGGTTTCGAAAATGAGATCCAACACAAGAGACCTAGTACTTTATACTTTTTTCCCTAACCATTATTCACTCTACTCTTTGGACAATGAATCTATTAGGCACCTTTTCTTTGAATGCACCTTTTATAAATTAGTTTGGCTCCACTTTCTAATTCATTTTTAGCTAAACAGTCCATACCTTTCAAACCTTCACTCCATTCCAAATTGGTTCAACCAAAACCCCAAGCCCCAGAAACTTTGACCTTAACACCTTTCTTATCCTGCTATCTGTTGTTGTTTATAAACTTTGGTCGAAGAGAAACCTCAAAATCTTCCAAGACAAAGCCATGGAAGTGGGGAGCTTCAACACTAAAGTGATCTTCTAAGTAATAGAGCAGCTTTGCTCAAACACCGTAAGTAGGTAAATTGTGTTTCTGGTTTATTTTCCTCTAATTGTTGCAGGTCTTAATTGGATTGGTCAATCATTAGCACATTCCCTCGTGGCAACTAATTCAGTCAAGTATCTAATTATACAAGGGTACACCACATACTAACATTACACAGGAGAGGATGATACCTAAAAAAAGTAGTGACTAGCATGGTGTCACACATGGCAACATTCCTATCCTTGGGTCATCCAACAGTGGCAGTGCGATGAATCCAGATCTTGATAGTAGGAGACTTCTAGAGTTAAAAACTGGAACAATTTGGGTGCAAATAACAAGCTATAGGAGGTATCTCTTATCATCTTCTGGTTTTCACCAACGATCATTCTAAACTTGTAATCAGTGCCTAGTTGTGTTGCTTGTTAGACACGGCTTGGCTGCATGTTGGAATGAGATTTGGCTTATCAGGAACAAGATGAATCCCTTATGTGCTTAGTTTATGGTAATCTATAAATAGCTATGTTTTTTGTTAGGTTGTACCTCCTATAAGGTCCTCTTCTTGGTAGTCTTATTTAGCCTGTATGTAGTGGCAAGTTAGGCTCTTATGGCAAAGATGAGTTCTGTATATTAGTAGGAAGGGCCATTTTTAGCAGTGGTAATGAACTGATTCAGGGTGTCCTCGTAGCTTGTACATAACTTCTATTTATTTTCAATCAATTTACTAAATTACCAAAAAAAATTCAAAGCTTAAGTCATTTATTAAATGATTAACCAACACATATTTAGCCAAAGAAAATATCATATACCATGATGTCACCTTTACGTATAAGTTTTTTAATAGTTAAATATTTTATATCTAATAGACCTTGTAATATTCTTATTTTTATTATTGAGCAATACTATATAAAGATTACCATAATATAACTAGATAGGACTAGCAACGAAATCAATCATAGACAAATATTCTTATTCTTATTATTGAGCAATACTATATAAAGATTACCACATTATAACTAGATAGGACTAGCAACTAAATCAATCACATACAATTTAGAATCAAATTTATCAACCAAATTATTTGTGAAGAAGTCCCATAATATGCAACTAATTACAATAGAAGAGATCATAAATATTTGTTTGACACTTTTTTTAGAAGTAATGCCATTTGATAACAAAAAAATGTCATATGATGTTGACTTTCCATCATAAGAGCACATATCAAAGTTAAAATTTATATACTCAATCAAATTTAAAATATAAATATTTGAAAAAAGATATTTCACCAAGTTCTTTTATGTCGAAAATATTTAGACAATGTTTGCTTAACTTTATGTAACATGCCTAAGTCATTTGAAGCAAGGTAGACATCATCTACATATAGAAGTCGAAAAATGACCTCCATATGAATTTCTAGTATAAACACCTCTTAATTTTATTTTTCAAAGCCAAATGAGATCGTTACCTCATTAGTACTATCTTGTACTATATGATGAATTCTTGGTCATTTATTGGAAAGGCGTCAAGTATAAAATCTTCTAACCTTAGATAGAAGGGTGTTAGATATGAAATCATAAAAGTATGTATTCTTATAGCTTCTACAAAGATTGAGAATGACTTACATTATCAAATATATCATATTCTAAAATAAGCTAGTTGTGACTCTTCAATTCTAGATCCTCCCTTTTTATAGTAAAATCTTTAACCTTTAAAGTTATCTGGATAAGCTGCCAAATAAGAACTAGGGAAAATAGATAATTTATTTTATAAAGATGATATCGAGTACCTTATTAGGGAAGTCCTAAACTTAAAGATAGTGAGCTAGGATTCTAGTCTTTCTATAATTTTAAAAGTGTTTTAGGCACTGATTTGCTTTGTACCTTGTTTAAAATGTATAAAAAGTTTTTATAGTCTTACTTTAGAGGTAATATGGAAGATTATTCATATTATTCATACTCCTTATATATCATTAATTACCTTTTTGACACACCATTCTGTTCAAGATCAACTTTCGTAACAAATTGAGTGACTATTCCATAAGATTCTAAGTTTTTAACTAACAAACCTTTTCTCTTATTTGAAACCCTCAGGTCTATCATAATACTCACTCCAATAATTATACTTGACAATATTAATAATTTTTACAATTGTTTCTCAAATTTAATATTAAAGATCATAAAATGGTTAAGAACAAACTTTTTTCTTAATTAGGAATACATATTATTTTTCTTTTTAGGCTTTATATTTCATGTAGTCATATTTCTTATGACCTTTATTTTTACAATAACGTATCTAATACTCTTTATTAACATCACTAAGGCAACTCATAACACTCATCTGACTTGTGTTTTTAGATGGAGGATTTTTTAGAACTTTTCTTATCCTTTTTAAGAAAAGGGGCATTTTTTGCATAAAAGTCCCCCATTTAAATTAAACCCTAAAATTTAGTAGAGTTAAAAAAAGGGCCCTAACGTTATATAAAAAAATTATAGTTGAACTTTTAATTAATGAAAATTTAAAGTACCATTTGGGTTTCGTTTAAAAAATGCAAGTGGCATTTTTTTTAATTTGAAAGAGGGGTCTACATTTCTAGATCTCAACTATCAACGTGGGCCCCACCACTTTGTATAATGTCTTTTAAAGTGATTTATGGATTATATAATCCATAATATAATCACTAAGGCAAACGTAATCTAAAACCACTCATAACTTAATCTCTTCTTCTTTGGTCAAATCTTCTCTTTCTTGTTCTTTAAACCATAAACAAAACTAATCTCATTCTTCATATTTGTCATAACACAAAATGGAAGAAAATAACTCATATGGTAATTCGTGTCCTGATTAGTAGGTCGTTGATGACTTAATTTCTTATTGGTCATGACAATGATCAAGAACTTATTGTTGTCCACTACGAAATGCATGCAAAAGGATGTAGAAGGTTTAGGAAAGATCAAAGCAATGAATTACATAAGCATCAAGAAGGCTAGAAAAGTTATTTTTATTAGGCTCTAGTGGATCAAAGACAACTAACACAAAACAACTCGGAAAAATTTATCCATATTAGTATAGTCAAAACCATCCCTCTATTTTGAGTATCCTAATTCTTTAACTTTTCTTGGTATTCTTCGTTTCCATCATTTGATTATGATTTCTATTCTTTTTTTTTTTTTTCACATCATGGTTGTATATGATTATATAAATATGATGATGACTTTCTCTTATAGATTTTTGTTTTTTTTTTCTAAAAATTTCATGTTACATATGTGAAAATAGTGATCTCTATATTTTGTGTGTCAATGGTAGCAAACTCCATCCTTTTCTTTTCTTGAATAGATAGATTACTCAATTTACATTTTTGTTAAGAAAGAAAGAAGTTGATCACACATTTTACATAAAAGATGCCATTTTTATTTTTTAGATGGAAACTTAGAAGAAAGTTTATAATTCCATCAACTTAAGCTTAAATAGAATAGATTTTACAATGTTAAGTTTCTTCTTAAACACTACTATATAGTAGGGTTTAGGTTAAAATTTTGTTCAATACTTAATGTAAAAAAGTCCCTTTTTAACTCTTTTTATTTGAGTTTGTGTTTAAGTGTGGTGGTAATAATCCACAGTATTGATAGGTTATACATATATCTCATAAGAATTGACACGTAAAAAGTATTACAAACATTGGACAATATCATTGGTAACACCAAACAATAAACCAATGTACTCATGCTCTTTAAGATCTCAAAAGTGCCTACAAATTAAGGACTCAATTTTTCTTTAACTCTAAATCTTTGAATCCCTCTAGTATTTAACATATTTAGGAATAAATGATCACCCACTTCCTCTAAAGTTTGGCTTCTCTAATCCATTTAGCTCTTTTATCCATTTTAGGCGACATCAATCTTGTTTTCTATTAACTTGACCATCTCCACCATCACCAAAACTATCTTAAATATCAAATGTCTTCTTTTATCCATATCATCTAATAAATAAGGGATATGCATTAACTTCCGTACAAAATCTCAAAATGTTTCATCCTAGTGATGGCATGATAATTGTTATCATACATAAGCTCCACTAGTGCCAAACGCTCATCCTATGCCCCTTTGAAAATATCTGAACATATTTAGGATCTATATTATCCTCTTTACTAATCCATTTGTATAAGGATGAAAATTTGTATAAAACTTAGCCTAGTTTCCAAGTTATCTTGCAAATTTCTCTAAAACTTGGCTACAAACCTAGTATTGTGACTATATGTAGTGGAAATAGAAACTCTATAAAGTCTCATGAACTCTTTTTATGTATAATCTCGTTAACTTATCAAACGAGTAACCTATCTTAATAGATACTAAATGAGTTAACTTGGTTAACACTAGAAGAAAATTGCAAATTATCGACAGAAAATTTCCTACGAATTTTTTTTTGTAGTAAATTAACGATTTAAATTGCTTTCTGTAGGTAAACCTATCGGAAAAATGGTGTTTTGTGACTAAAAAAGCCTATCATTGAAAGAGGAGGGAATTTTTTGCCAAACTTTTCTTACGAAATTTTGCGACAGAATAGTGAAAGTCATCATACAAATAGGCACCAATGGTTCCCAGTAAAAAATATGTACGAAATTTACCGAAGGAAAAAAAATCTATATGGAAATTTCTTATAGAAATATCATTATCTACGGAATAGCATTTTCGTAGGTAGTTTCCTAACAGAAATATATTTTTATGGGTAAATTATTATAAAGTGATGTTTCTATAGGGAAATTACCTACAGGAACAACATTTCGTAGGGAAATTACCTACGGAAACAACATTCTGTAGGGAATTTACCTACAGAAACACCATTCCATATTACCTACAAAAATGTGATTCCATCGGTAAATCACCTATGAAAAAAAACCATTTTGTCGTAAATTTACCTATGGAACCGAATTTATATAGGTAATTTACCTATGGAAAAATCATTTCGTCAGGAAATTCAGTTAAAAACAACAGATATATTTCAATTAAGCTCTCTCTCTCTCTCTCTTGTTCTAACCTAAATTGCTCCTACTGTTTCTTCATCTCTTCTCTCCCTCTTTCGGATATGCAATATGTTCCACTATAATAGATGCTAAATACATATTTCCTTGCTGGCAATAGTGGGTTGGACTCTTTCCCTCTCATCAATCTCTTTGCTCTTCTCTGGGGTTTGTTTTGCGCATATCAAAAATTGCCATAGGTGAGAAATTTTTTATGGATGCTTTTTTCCTTGCTCTAGCTACATTTGATCGATTATTTAATGTCTTCTCAGGCCAAAATTGAGCCCGAGGATATGGTATAAGGGATAAAAGCAAAAGGCATAAACCAAGTAAGAGTCATCTTCTCGTTTTACTATGTTCTATTTCGTAATAAAAGAATTGCTCCCTTACCAACTGTATAATATAAGATAATCTGCTATTAGTCTTTGATATTTATAGTGAAATATAAGATTGATAATGTTTGTTAAACTTTTTAATGTGATACTTTATCAATGGAAGTCCACTAACATGATGTTGTTTGTTAGGTTTCTCTATAAATATAATGCTTACATGTTCTAGTCTTTAATGCAATATCTAGAAGTCCTCATTCATTGACATTAAGCAATTGATATAAAAGTTTGATAAATCACAAATATCTAATAATAATTAGCTCACCTTGGATTTTAATCTAAATTTCATAAGTCCTTAATCTTTTACTTAAAATATTATAAATTTTATTGTTTCTTTTATCTTATTTTTTTGAGAACTTTATGCCACTAGTAAAGCTTAGTCTTACATACTTAAGAAACTTATTTATCTTGGTTACTCAAATGTTCTGGAGTCCTTTTGGTTTATTCTTTGAGCTCTTCTTAACCAAATTCTTCTTATATTTTCCTTGAAGTTCTTCTTATATTTTCCTTGAAGTCACTTTCTAAGATTACAAAACCATTAAATACTACCAAAATTTTCATAATAATAACATCAAGAATATTTTTATGATTTTTAAAATTTTGAATATCATTTATGATGCTTTATATACTTACATTATGTCCACTTAAGTTTCTATATGCAGGTTTTAGTCTTGCATAAGTGTGCAAGGATATGTAATAGTTTTTCTTTATATAGTGAGTGTATGAGCTATACATATAGACATGTGATGGTTTAGAATATTTCAAAGATGCATAAGATGATGAATAAGATGATTTTCTAGTGGAGGCACTTAAATCTTAGTCTCTATATGATAAGGTTCATACTCTTTTAAGCATTTTCCCTTAACAAAGTTTGTTTTACCATTAGATAAGAGAGAACCCTCTCTGTATCCTATTCCACTCCAATAGTTTAAGATCTTACTAATTTTTCTTTTCCTTTATTGAACCTTTCAAGTGATTCCTTCATATTCTAAAACTTCTTTCATAATGTTTTTTATTCTCATTCATTATATTATTACTCTTAAACTTATGGAAGGGTGTTTTTAGCCTTATTGAACTTTGTAATCACTCATTTTCTTTCATACATGAAATTCCTTAGTTTCTTTGTACTTTAAGGATGCCTTTTCCTATGATTATTGCCAATATCAATTAAATTCACCATACTATAACTAATTATCACTATTCTCAAGTTATTCTAGATATTTGAACGCTTTTTCATGAGCCAAGTTGGTTTAGGCATATTATATTTTCCTTCTTTTAATTCACTTAAATTATCCTATATTTCTTTCATTGGTTCTTTTTTTGTACTATTTTTTGTCTATCTTCTTGCAGTATTTGAGGTTTAGGAGCTGATCCTTGAAGTGACTTATCTTTTTACTTTCATACCAAACAATGCTAATCATTTCATTACAATGAAACTTACCTTCACCATTGCTTTGTTTTCTCTCTTGTTATTTTTTCTTCTTAAGCAACCTCTTGAACTTCCTTGTCAAGATATATCCTCATTGTTGCTTTGAGTAAAGGTTTTATAATCATCAATGTCACTTTCCTTCTTTTATGTTTTAAATATGATTCTTTTTCTTTTGCTTATGCCTTCATCCTATCGAGTTTCAATTAGTCTCATATCATAAGTGAGTATTGACTTAATCAACCCCTCTAGTGTTAGGTTGTTTAGGTCTTTTGATTCTTGATCATTCTGCATATTTTTTTGGTATTATCAACTGCATTTAGGCAATTAATACCTGACGGTTTCATTAATTTTGAGTTTGTTAAGGGAATTCAAGCTTTTATTGAGTATGCATGTTCTCAATCTAAATATATGGATGCATTAAATTTGGTGTCTTAATTATAAATTGATGTAAGGGGGAAGGTTAAATGTTAAGGCTATTAGTTATGGATGCTAATGAGATGTTGGTTTATAATGGTAACAAATGAGTTAATTATAAACTAATTGCATATTGGGATGGTGCTTTAGTCATTATAGAATTTTCAATTGAAATATTGTTGATAATAGGTGCTATAATGAACTCGCTTTAAACTATGATTATGTCTAATTTTTACCTTTCCAAGTTAACTACTAACTATAGAGACGTATAACGACTATGACATAACATAGGTGGGAGAAAGAGTAGCCCGGCCACAAGCACCAAAGAGATATGATTTCCACCTCATAAGAGGTTTCTCATATAGATCCCGAGGCAATCACCCACCTAGGATGGATATCTTAACTAATATGCCACTTAGAGAGTAACTTGATCATTTGCTACTCCATTTCACAACTATGCTTCAATTAAATTAATATCAAACTCTTCAAATGAATAAATTTGAGGTGGTGAGATATGTAGATTGGGCACTCTTATAAGAGTTAGATTTAGAGAAAAGGTTATGGTGGACAATGGATTTTGACAACTAGTTAATGTTTTTAAGATCCAAGAGCCAGTGTATCAGTAGCTACTTTTGGAGTTTATGTGCACATTTCAATTGGTTGAGAAGAACCAAACTTTATTTTAGAGCATGTAATTGTCAATTTTGTTGTCAAATCACTAAAAATTTATTGTGATATCATCATAGTATTTTTGTTTTTGAAAAAATACTTGTACTTAAAGGTATTAAACATATAAAAATAAAATACTTTATCATTAAGGCAGAAGTTCATAAACAGAGAGTGTCATCAAACATATTATCCTAAATCTTATGATTATGAATCCATTAACAAAAGGATTATCCTTAAAGATATAATAAACATGTCAAAGGAATTGACATTTCTATGTACCATGATTAAACAAAATATTACTGTTTATGTTGACAATCGTTCATATATTATTTTTTATATTTAAGCTTCTTGTTATTCATTGAAAGTATGCATACATGAATGACCATGTTAATTTCAACAGTACTTGTCTTTTACAAAGACATTATTATTGAACCATAAGATATATCTCGTTATAGATCATATTATGTTGGTTGTTGTCAGGGACTTATTATAGCTTCTGTCCTGGGCATTTTTTTCTCCATTTCTAGAGTATAAAGGTACTCACTTCGCTGTCTTTTTTTCAAATTTATTTTTTAATGTATGTGCTTATTCATGTTAATCATTGAAATGGGTTTTTGTTTAATGTTTCTAAAACATGATTAGTTTATGTACAAGTAAACATCTAGATCATGTAACCCTTAGATAATTGCTTAGAAGAATAAGGATGATTTATTCATGTACAAGCAACTCCCTATCATCTAACATTACAGAGATTTATGCATATGTTATAGTACAATGCTTTCTTCTTATGCTATTGTTAATGTGCAAACTAAAGAATAAATGTTCTATAAGATTAATATGGATCCTACCATAATGGTTATTACATCTAACTATGAAATTACTTTTTTAAATAAAAATTTTGTAGAAATGAGTAATATTTATAGATCTTGGATGTATAGACAACTAACACCTGATGGTTTCATAATCTTAAGTTTGTTGAGGGAGTTCAAGTTTTTATTGACTATGTATTTTTTCAACCTACATATATAGAAGGCCCAAAAATCATATGTCCATATATCCATGTAAAAAGTGTAAACATATTCGTTTTCTTCCTATTGATGAAGTGAATATGCATTTGTCAAGAAAAAAGGTTTGTTCAAAATTATTTTGTGTAGACACGACATGAGAAGACATTAATTTGTAGCACCTCAAGGGGTAATGAAGTAAACTTGTCAATAAATGTAGATGGATTTGAAAGGGGAACTGGATTTATAACAAATAATGTGGGTGTAACTAAAAATCCTTGCATGCAAATGGTTTATAATGTAGCCAGTTGTACCTTTCAGGAAAATAAAAAATCTTGAAGAAGACCCAAAACTAAGTGCAAAATTTTTTTTTGACTTACTAAAATCAGTTGACAAAGAATTATAGCCAAATTGTGAGGTCATGGCTCAATTATCTTCAATTACTCGAATATTGAACATAAAGTCTGAAGGGCATATTTTTTATCAATGTTTGGATAAAATTCTTGCTTGGTATAATGAATCATTGCCTTCTAATCATAAATTGGTTGATAATTTTTACAATAGGAAGAAACTTATTAAGGACCTTGGTTTGCTAGTTAAGAAAATTGATTATTGCAATTTCGGATGTATGTTGTTTTGGTGAAATGATGTGAAATTACAAGAGTACAAAATTTGTGGTCAATTTAGGTTCAAACCAAGAAAGCGTGCTATGAAACATAAATTAGTACCTTAGAAGCAGATGTATTATTTCTTGCTAACTCCAAGACTTCTAAGACTATATGCCTCTGATGTTACTGCATCTCACATGAGATGGCAGAATGAACATAAATAAGAAGATGAAGTAATGAGCCATCCACTAGATGAATATACGTGGAAACATTACAATGACACCCATTCTGAGTTTGCAGCTAAAAGTCAAAATGATAGGTTAGGATTGTCAACAGAAAGATTCTAACCTTTTGATCAATCCGACCAACAATATTTATAGGAAAGTACTTCTTACCTCAAGAAAGTACTTCTTACCTCAGCGAGATCCCACAACACCTCTTGACCAATCGTTCTCCCTTCTGGCATATCTACAAAATCACCATACAATGTCAACACTGAGTAGTATCTCCAGTATCGCGATCTTACACACAATAGGACTTACCATTGCAACTATTCTCAGTGTACGGTAGAAGAAGGAGCTCATGAGAGAGCTAGCAGCATCACCCCGCGCCCTTCCCCCTTTCTTCCCTAATCGAGAAGCTTTTAGGTGAGTCCCGAAAGCAACGTTTCGTTATGCCCTAATTGGAATTCATACTCGTTTACTAATGCGCAACCATTTTGATTGTTTATTTAAGTTCTTATGCTTTGTCATTTTGTTGAGTTTAAAGTGGCTGATAGAGCTTCATTGTGTATGGTATTGTTACCAAGGATTGCCAGACCATGTATCAGTTGAATTATTTTTAATAAAATTTTAAATTTAAAAAAATTTCATCATGGCCAACCACAATTACTCCTTATAATTTGCCTCCATAGATGAGTATGAATGATGCATATATGTTCTTGACGGTGATTGTGCCAAGGCTTACAATTCCAAAGCATAAAATTGATGTATTTTTACAAACATTGGTATCTTAATTGCATTATCTTTGGGAATTTGGTATGGAGACATATGATGTGTCTTTTAAACAATTTTTTTTGTTAAAAACAATTTTGATATGGACTATTAGTGATTTCTATATTTTCTGGATGGAGCATAATAGGGAAATTGGCTTACCATTACTGTGACAAAGATTCTGATGCGTTTTGTCATCCTAACGGGGGCAAAACATCTTAGTTTGACAACCACAGGAAGTTTCTTTCTCCAAATCATCGATTTAGACGTAATAAATAAAATTTCATTAAGAATAGAATGGTACAAACAACTCCTCCCCATCATAAAGATGGTGAAGAGATATTGCAGGAGATTGATGAATTATGGCTGCTGAACGTTATAGAACTTGAAACTGAAGAATCTAATAGAAGCATTAGTAAAAACTATGGTTGGAGAAAACGAAATATCTTTTAGGATTTTTCATATTAGAAAACTAATTTCAGACGTCATAATCTAAAAGTGATGCATATTGAAAAAATATTTTTTGACAATTTGTTCAACACCATAATGAACATTGAAGGGAGGATAAAGGATGATGCAAAATTAGGAGCTGATTTGAAACTTTTTTGTAGAAGTAATGAGTTAAATAAAGATCTTCGCATGAGTAAATATCCAAAAGCATGTTACATTTTGGACAAAAAAATTAAAGGAAATTTTATGTGAATATTTCCTTATGGTTATGTTTCGAACTTGGTAAGGTGTGTGGACATGAGGAAGTACAATTTTTTTTAGGATGAAAAGTCATGATTGTCATGTGTTTATGCAAAGGCTAATTCCAATTGCACTTCGGAAGTTGCTACCGAATAAGGTTTAGGAAGCTATACTATAATAAGTTTGTTTTTCAAAGCTTAACATCATTTGAAATAAAGTTGGCTGAAATGGAAAAATTAGAAAGGGAAATTCCAGTTATCTTGTGCAAATTATAAGGGATTTTCCATCCAAAATTCTTTAACTGTATGGCGCATCTATCCGTACATTTAGCGCACAAATCTAAACTTGTTAATCCAGTTCAATATTGATGGATATATCTGTTTGAGAGGTAATTATAGTTATTATTTAAATAAAACTTATAGCATATTTTAATCAGTAATTGTAATAATCCTATTTGTAATGTAAGTATTTGCATCACTTGAAGAAAAATGTTAAAAACAAAGCCAGAGTTGAAGGTTCGATATGGAATGCTTATTTAATAAAGGAAGCAAGTACATTTTGTTCATATTATTTTGAGTCGCATATGCACACATGAGAATGAAAAGTTCCTCATAATGATGATGGGGTTGAAACAAGTGATGTTGATGGTAGCTTATTCATTTTCACATATCCTGGACAAGCATATGGAAGCTCAATAAGAAGAATGTTTACAGAAGAAGAAATAAAGACTGCCTATGGTTACATTTTATTGAATTGCCAAGAGGTTCAACCCTTCCTGCAATAAGTACAAGTTAATTTTGAAATTGATTATTTGGGTTCTCAAGTTGAGTGATGTTCACAACTAAAAAATATAATAATACTTTTAGATTATACGAGGAGTGGTTATGTGAGCTAATACTCGAAAAAACATAGGGTGATATCAATAAAGAAGTTGAAAACCTCTTTCCTCGATGGTTTGAGAAATATGTAAGTTTTGACTTATAATAATTAAAATGGTTGAATTATCATATCAAAGTGGTTAAATGAAATTATAGTATTTAATATGTTTTTTTATATAGGCCTCAGAAAATACAATAACGAATAAGTTTATTTATGATCTTGCGAAAGGAACATTACAAACTGTTAAATCATATTAGGTCTATTTTGTTAATGAATACAAATCTCATAAAAAATCATGGTCATAGTATGGCAATAGTAAATAGTGGGGTCTGCATAGAGAGAGAATTGATGGATTAATATGGTAAATTATTGAGATACTTGAAATTGAGTATTCTACATTGCCAATAAAATAGAGTATGATATTTATGTGTGAATGGTTTGATCCAACTCCTAATGCTGGAACAAAAGTGCTTAGTCGATACAATTTAATTGAAATCAACCAACAAAGAAGATTTAGACAATTTGAACCTTTCATGTTGGTGATGCAAACGATCTAGGTGTATTATGTCCCTTTTCCTAGCTTAAGACAAGATAACTCAGCTTGGTTGGCCGTTTGCAAAGTAAAACCTAGAGGTGTTTTTGAATTACATGAAAAAGGAGAAAAAAAAAAGAGAATTGAAATTGAAGCGTTTCAGGAAGATGTTCATGAAATAAATGCATATGTAACATATGACAAGAATCAACCTTTGAATGATATAAATAATGAATATGTTGAAATTTCAGCTGGAGAGGATGGGGAACTTATAGAGGGCGAGAGATTTGAAGAAGAGCCTAACTTTGATTCTAATTCTTTAGATAAATAAGATGATGAAGATTTTGATTTACAATTAAGTGATGGTAGCAATTAATTTGTGTAAGTAATAGAATATTATACGAATAAATTTATTATTATATCAATAAGATAATTTTATATATTTAATTTATATTGTTCTATTAGTTGAATAATCAAAAAAAGGTTAAAAATATGCCACAAGAGGAAAAAAGATATAATGTGTCCAAGGCTCAAGCTATCACCATTTGGAGGAGCTAATGCACGTCTAAGTGAAGCATCATATTCTATAGATACTACAGAATTAGGTGTTGCACGTCCAGTTAGTGCACATCCAGTTAAGGCATCACTCCTATAGTCCTTGTAGAGTCACATTCCCTAACTACTACTACTCCATACAACACCCCTACTACATCCAAACCATCAAATACTATCGATGCAACATCTACTCCCATACCTGAATTTGAATCTATACCGAAAAAGATATCAAGGGTAGACATTGCGGATGAAGAAGGTGGCCTCTAGCCTGGAGCTAAAGGAATTGATGAATTTACATTACAATTGTCAATAATTTGTGAGTGAGATTCTAAAATTTTTGTAGTACACGATAATACCATAGGTTTATACTGGAGTTATAAGTTAAATAATTTGAAAATGATTTAAAATAGCTTATATATTAGATTGGTTCTATCTGGAATGTGTTTTAAAGTTATCTCATCTAAGTTTAAGGAGAAGATAGAACTTCAGGGTTATATATGGAAGAATATCTCTCAATGAACAAAAGATTTTTATTATCAGGAGTTTGAGGTACAAAAAATAAATTCTTTAATATTTTTATTTTATTTAATTTTATACATTAATTACATAAATATTGTAGTTTACAAGTACTTATAGTATGTTTTTGTTTTCTTATTTTTCACAAAGATTTTTTTTGGGATTCAAAATTTTATGATGTCATTTATAACATATGGGACAGGCATGCTCGTGCACATTATAGAGACTTTTTTAGTTTGATAGACAAGAATGGTGTATGACATCCTTATATATTTGAAGAAATATGGAGTCGTTGGAAGCAATACTGAGCAACACCCAAGGCAATCTCCATTTCAGAGCACAATTTTGCAAACAGATAGGGAGGACCGAAGGGAGAGAGTCTATCTATACACACTGGAGGATTCATAACCCACCAGAAGCATGCAGAGAAACTTGTAAATATCTAAACTCTACACTTATATTCTAATTTTTTTGCTAATTACTACTAATTAGATTTCAATATAATTTGATGTATGAAATTTAGAATGAAAATATATGTGTATTATGGAGAATGATAATTTTATAAATATTTGTTGTCGTGAATGACTGTGTTGCTGAGAAATTTTTTTTGTTTAACAGGGGGTAAATATCATAAAAATAAAGGAAACTCTGCTGAAATTTTTGTAAATTGTAGTTAAGTTATAACACTTTATTCTGATGCAAGAAAAGTCTATGGACACGAAGCCTATATTACGTCAGTTCTTTTTACACACTCACACTAAGAAGCATGATGGTATGACCTTCGTTAATGTAGGAAAATCCCGGTGTGTACATCACATGTACACGATGTGGAAAACAAAAATTTTTGTTCCGGGACCTTCCCGAAAGCCAGGATCCATGTGTCAATATAACAACATCAAACCATAACGACCAAAGGAGACCGTCTCTAACGGTATCCACGCAGAGGTCGGAGAACCTAACC
>JAOTAZ010000219.1:28794587-28809972 GCA_025629785.1 Erythroxylum oxycarpum | reverse complement strand
ATCGGTTAATCCAAAATTTATCTTTCTATTTAATAAAATAACAAAATATGAATAATAGAAACAAAATCAAACTAATTTTAACTTGATTCATTTCACTTATTTTACCTTATTAAAATTTTATATTGCAAAAGAAAAGAAAATTACCATGACTTTGGTTATTAAAAATTTTGTTTTTAGCATGAATTTATGGGGAGCAATAAGCTAAGTCAGTGGAGAGTGGAGACGGATCTGAAAATAATTGTTCCAAACACCCCAACCCAATTATGAAATACCCGCGCAAGAAACATTAGCCTTTTCCCTGTTTGTTACCCTAATTCGCGGGAAAATTAACAGACAGTTTCACGAAAACTCACCCACACCCTAACCCACCACCACCTCTACCCATCTTCTTCAATCTCCCCCATCTCTCTCTCTGTACATTGCAGCCACTTCCTATGGCCGATTCCACGACTACTTCTCCAGCTAACCTATCGACTCCTCCTTTCTCACATCTTAATGTACCTGCCACGATGCAACGGCCGTCGTTGGATCTACAAAATATGTCCCCTTCCGACCACGTAAACCGTATGATCAACTCCAAGCATTACATTTCACCGTTGAGAACCATTTACTCCGATAGGTTCATACCCAGCAGATCCGGCTCAAATTTCGCGCTTTTTAATATTATTTCCTCGCCGTCTCCACCGTATTCGTCGGCGGCGACCCCTCCGACTTCTGATGGTGGGAAAGAGGACAGCTCCACCGCTTACGCCACCCTCCTCCGAACTGCGCTTTTTGGGCCGAATACTCCTGATAAAAGCGACTCGCCGGGGAGGAATATTTTCCGGTTCAAGTCAGAAACGAGACAGTCAATGCACTCGCTCTCGCCGTTTGGGTTCGATGACGTGAGCCCCGGCGTTAGTCATAGTCCGGTGAAGGCTCCGAGGAAGGTCCCAAGATCGCCATATAAGGTAGCTTGTTGATAATTTAAATGGAAAGATGTGATTTTCCAGATTTATTGGTAAAAGAGTTTGATTTTTGAGTGTATAATCCGTAAACTTTATGGGTTTTGGTTGTTTATTAGGTATTGGATGCACCGGCATTGCAAGACGATTTTTATTTGAATTTGGTGGACTGGTCGTCGCATAATGTGTTGGCTGTGGGACTTGGGAATTGTGTGTATTTGTGGAATGCTTGCAGTAGCAAGGTGAGCTCATGAGTCTTCTGAAATATGGTAATTATGTGCTATAATGGGCTTAGTTATTGTGTCTGGTTAATGGGTTTTGGTTTCGTGAGTGAAATTCACATTTGCTGAGTGTAGGTGACAAAGTTGTGCGATCTGGGGACTGCTGATAGTGTGTGTTCAGTTGGATGGGCTCAGCGGGGTACACATCTTGCGGTTGGAACTAGCTATGGAAAAGTCCAGGTTGGTGAAAAAAAACGTTTCTGCAGTTGTTTGTCTCCTGACATACCTACTTGAAAACATAATAACAATATGGAATAGGGTTACATGCTTGCATTGAACTGCTATTTAATGAACACCCTAATGAGGTTGCATTGAACTGCTATTTAATGAACATTCTAGTGAGTTTGATTTGTTTTAAGAAGGTACCAGAACAGCATGATTTAATTGTGACATACATCTTGTGTATCATCTTGTTGAGGTTAATTCATCCAGCCTTGAAGTGTTTTTGTGAACCTGCATGAAGTTCTACCTGTGCATGAACTCTGGGTTCCTTTATATTTAAATTTTTTGGGAAGCATTTACTAATATTATGCTAAAGCATATATTGCTGATTTTTTTAAAGTTGTTCCGCAATATTCTAGTCCCTTGAATTAATATTTACATGATGCGACCAACTGATATTTTGGAATGAGTTGGAAAGTGTGAAACTTGTAAAAATCATGCCTGTCACCCAGTTGACCTTCATTACCATTTACAATGAAATACTCTAATATATACTGTCAGTTGTTAAGTTAAAGTTACAAATGGTTCTTCAAGTAGAAAACAACTTGTTTCATGTATTTCCAATGTCCTTGTTGAGAATCATCAAATGCTATCTTGTCAAAGATAATTATTTTTAGACCATCTTTCTTGCTACCACATTTTTGGCCGTAATTTTTCAACCAGCTGTAAGTATAAATGATGTAGGACAAGTAGAAGTTATATCAAAACTAGTAATAGCTAGAACCCTCAAAACTAATAAAATCTGGCTTTTGGAATTTGAGATTTAGGTTTGGAACTTCAACCTAGGTTATCAGAATTTTAGGTTTGGAATAGTTGAAATCTTAAGGTTTGATATGGCTGGAGCTTTAGGTTTGATATGGCTAGAATTTTAGGGTGTTGGGTTGCTGGAAATTCAGGTTAAAAGTGTTGGAATTTTAGTGAGATAAAAAATGATGGATGATAGTGAATTAGGAATCACTCTTAGGGTATTAAAATCACTCTTAAAAATGCATCACACCTTCTATATATTAAAATACTATATATTGAAGGCTAGGTACACTCACACACATACGTGTTTATATATATATATAAATTTTTGGAACCCTTATTCTAGCAGTAAAGATATCTTTAAATAAAATATCCAAAATGAAATTGAATTGTAAACTAATAACAATTCCTTATGCTTAAATAAGTTTAAGTTCTAAAAAATTTAGGATAATATATCTAACTTATTACTTCCTATGTAATAAGGGAACTTAGTATAAGTAAATTTTAGCCTTTGTTGTCACTTGAATTCCCACTCTCCATCCCACTAAATTAAAGTTTGTGGTTGTGTAATTTGCCCTCTTTTTTTTATTTTATAAACTCCAGGATCTTTTGTATCAATCATCTCTGCCTTATTTGAAGTCATCTTCGACATAGAATGTAACAAATACTAATCATACAAGTTTTAATTCAACTTTTGAAATTCATATTCTAAAATTCAAGTGTTTTTAGAACTTGATCCTTTTGTCACTTGATAAGAAATCATCGATATCCATAGCTCATGTGGCTACAATTTATTCATCAAGAAAATTCACTATCTCCTCTTTAAAATGAGAAATGGCAATAACTTTCACAGTTGCAACAGGAGATTGTGTACTATTATGCCTATGATAAATAGTTAAGTTCGCAACATTAAAGATATGATTAATTCTCATATTACTTTTAGGGAATGAATTTCAATGTTGTCTAGCCTCTCCAAAAATTGTCGAACATGCTTTGTTAGAGGAGTTGTAACATGCAAGTTAGTTTTTGGTTGACCTTGTGAATCAGGATTATTGATGCCCAATTCTTTTGCAATTTTCAAAAGTACTTCTCACTCTAGGTCGCTAAATAGTCTTCTATATGTCCTATTATGTGTTACCATTGTAAACCAAAGCTATGATACTAAATTGATGTAGGATGAGTAGAACATTTATCAAACTAGTAGCTAGAACTTACAAATTTTGGCTGTTGGAACTTGAATTTTAGGTTTTAAATTTCAAGTTAGGTTGATATGGCTAGAATATTAGAGTTTTGAATTGCAGGAAATTTAGGTTAGAAGTGCTGGAGTTTTAATGAGTTAAACAAGTAATAGAAGGTAGGGAACTAGGAATGGCTCCTAGAGTCTAAGAATAACTCTTGAAATCATCAGGCCTTCTAATTGAAAATTGAAGTTTATAGAAAAAAAGTTCAAGATATCATTATTGAATGGCTGAGTATTTACATATATATATGTAAGTCCTTGGACCCTTACTCTATTTGTAAAGGGATTCCTAACAAAATTATTCAAAATAAAATTGAATTGTACTCTAATAAGAATTGTTTCTTCTTAAATAAGTTTTTAAGTCTTAAACAACAAATATAATGTCTAACTTATTACTTCCTATATAATAAGAAAACATAACATAAAGTAAGTTTCCGCAGTTTTTGTCTTTGCTTTCACCTTAACTCTCACTCTTTATCCTACCAAATTAAAGCTTGTATTGAGTGAGTTGCTCTCTTTTACTTCTTTTATAAACTCTAAGCTCTTTTTGCTTCAATAAAACACAGTTCTCTCAAACCAACTATCTTATTTTATGGAAGTATATTGAGTGATTTTCCAAACAGCTTCTGGAGCAGCTCTTTTGCTGCACTATGGAAGGTTAGAAACTTGAATTGTCTAAATTGGTTAGTTCTTGGATTATTTCTAATATTAGCGAAATGATGAATGGAAATTGGTAGCTTGCTCCATTTCTATTTTCTTGGAGGCACCTATTGTTACTTTATCCCTGCCAATTTATTCATTTGTAGATTTGGGATGCATCTCGTTGCAAGAGGGTAAGAACCATGGAGGGCCACAGATTCCGTGTTGGGGCCTTAGCCTGGAGTTCAGGTCTTTTGTCTTCTGGTAGTCGGGACAAGAGTATTCTCCAACGAGATATACGTGCTCAGGAAGACTTTGTTAGCAAACTCTCTGGACACAAGTCAGAGGTAAGACTCTTCTCTTATTATTTTCTGTTCATTAATAGTTGTTACTTCTTCATTTCTAGTTTTTATTTTTCTTGAGTTCATTCCCCTCAGCCTACTAATAATTCTTGTTGTCATACAGGTTTGTGGACTCAAGTGGTCTTATGACAATCGAGAGCTGGCATCAGGTGGAAATGATAATAGGGTGAGTGATGGATATCTCCGGTGTGCATAAGTAAATTCTCTAGTGAGCAGTTTTCCTGCAGTCATGGATTTCCTTTTCAAAGGTTAACTTACTGTTATCCACTGCAGCTTTTTGTCTGGAATCAACAGTCAACTCAACCTGTACTAAAATACGGTGAACATACAGCTGCCGTGAAAGCGATTGCTTGGTCTCCTCATCTTCATGGACTTCTAGCATCTGGAGGTGGAACTGCAGATCGTTGTATAAGGTTCTGGAATACAACCACTAACTCACACCTCAGCTGTATGGATACTGGTAGTCAGGTAACGCACAAACTGCTAGCAAAGCATTTGATGGTTTTTCCTCTATTGCCTTTGGAAATAAAGTCTTACTGAAAGACGGGAATAAGGAAATTTCTGCAGAAAGGTCTTAAAAGTTTACAAAAGAAGTGAACAAGCGCACAATGAAAAACTATGATAATTTACTACTACATGTTTGTAATACACTGTACCATGAACAGATGAATTTTAACCACAAAATCAATGCGTACACGCGCATTCACGTTTTCTTTTTGGGGTATGTGTATCAATATATGAGGAATAGTGGGTCCGACTGCATATATGTGTTCATGACTATATATGGTATCCATTCTCTTTACTCGGGACCATCAGAGCTATTATCTCTTCTCGAATCATTTGTTACATGATGTGTACCCCTCTACTAACCTAATAAATCTTCAAAAACTGTGCAGATTTTTGTACATGCATATATATTCATCTGTATTTACTATGAATATTGTGGTGACATAGTCGGACCTGTTGATGAAACTTATCAACGAAAAAGAGAAAGCAACAGGCTTGCCAAAACTCTTGCAAAAGGATACATGGCATATATATGAACTATTAAGAATTTTAACCTTTTGGCATTTATCATCTCTCTTTCAATGGCTCAAACACTCAAGGCTCAAGTCATACTTTTACCCACGACAGGTATGCAATCTTGTGTGGTCTAAGAATGTAAATGAACTAGTCAGCACACATGGGTACTCTCAAAACCAAATAATTGTATGGAGATACCCCACAATGTCAAAGGTACGGCGTCTATCTCTCAGTTTAAGCAATATCTATGTTTAATTTTTGCGCTGACCTCTTTTTGTCAATGCAGTTGGCAACTCTTACTGGTCATACATACAGAGTCCTTTATCTTGCTATATCGCCTGACGGACAGGTTGTGTTTTGTATGCATAAGTATAATATTTGCTTTCGTTTTGTGATGCATCAGCAATTATGCCATGTTTTGTATTGATGCATACTTTTTCTGACTGATGTGTGATTAACCACACAAACTTACGACGATTAAATTTTCTTTCCAGACTATTGTTACTGGAGCAGGAGATGAAACATTACGTTTTTGGAATGTGTTTCCTTCCCCTAAATCCCAGGTGAATACAACTTTTACCTAGTTCCCTTGTTCATTTTAATTGGCTATAACAGTGTCCCTAATTAAACAAACAATTTCATTTTCTTTTTGCAATAGGTTATTAAGAAATGTTTCTGTACCACATTCTTTTTGGTATATTGTAAGCTCCAACCTCTTACCCCGATTTGCATTCTGATAAGAGTGGAGATTTACTCCCTACAATACCATATTGTTTTATTCCATTTAACGTAGATGACTGGAAAGACATGATCCTGTGTAATCCCTCATAAGCATATTAACCTTGTATTTCCCAACAGCAACTAACTGATATGTCATTATCAATACAGAACACGGAGAGCGAAATCGGAGCCTCCTCACTTGGAAGAACTACAATCCGGTGACTGCTACGAGTCCTGTAGAGTGGAGTTCATCCAAATTGTAATATATCTAGTTTTAGCTCTGGCAGAATTCTAAAGCGAGGTTGGTGCAGCTACAGAAGGAGCTCATCTGACATGCTTTTCCGAGCCAACAAACCTTTCGTTAGAGAACATTTCAGAAATCCTGAAATGGCAGTTGTGGTGGAAAATTCCTTCTGAAGTTGGTTCAAATTTGGATTTTGTTCCATTGCATGTGCCCTCTGATCTTGTGGATCAGTCATGTGTATACTTTGACTTGTTAGTCCGTTGCAAAATACTTGATGCAATTGTATGTAAATAAACCTTCTTAATTTGTGACACTGTATATACGTTGGATGAACCAGGGTTCCTTTTAAAGTTAATTTTTAGTCTTTGTATCGTTTGAGAGCCTTCCAGAAACAGTATAAACAATTTGTGTGAGATTCCATCGCAAAGGAAACTATGACAGTTAATTATCAAACTGATAGGTTCTAGAAAACAGGTATGACGAAATATGTATTTGCTATTGATTTTTGTAAATGAATACAAGGATAATCTGGTCTTTGAGGTCCAGTACTTCCAGTCTCGGGCTCATATACATGTCTTTCTTCACATGTCTCTTTCCTCCTTCCTCTTTGATATTTGTACTAAGAATTTGTGGCTACTAACAAATTCTGTTAACTGACAACTTGATGATTGGTTGTCAGTACTATTAGCTAACGACCCGAATAACATAATACTATACTCTTCTACTTATTACTTCTCTGTCTTTTGCTTATTTTTCCTAACATAGAATCGGGTTACCAGATTAGCTTCACCTTGTCCTCAAGGTGAAAGTCTAGAAATCTAACCTTCATGTCGTCAAATAACATGTGGCCTCAGCCACCAAGTGGCCCTTCCAGTGAATAAGCATCTCCAAATTTGGACCAAAACTCATGTTTCAGATGGCTAACAGTGCAGTAGGATGAGCAGAAGGAACACCAGGCGTGAGTAAATAATCTGGCATACTCACGATAGAATCATTAATTCCTAAGGTTTTCCTAAGCTGTGAAACATGGAAAATAGAGTGAATTTTAGTTGTTGGGGGCAACCTCAGCCTATATGTCACTGGTCCAACGCGTTGGAGAATCTCAAATGGACCAAAATATCGCGGAGCCAACTTGGTATTGCTCTTAGGTTCCACCGATTGCTAGCGATATGGAGCTAACTTAATAAAGACCCTATCCCCCACTTGAAACTCCACTTCTCTTCTTTTCCCATTTGCTGTTAATTTCATCAGCTATTGAGCTAACATCAAGTGGTGGTACAGCTCAGTTAATTTCTGGTGCCTTTCCTGCAGCAATGCATTAATGGTATCCGCAGCAGATGACTGAATTCGGTACCTGGTAAGAGTGGGAGGATCTCTTCCATAAAGGATCTTGAACGGTGTAGCGCCCAAGGTTGAATGGAAGGATGTGTTGTAGCAGTATTTAGCCCATCCTACCCAACGTGCCCATTGTTGAGATAGCTTGCTAGTAAAACACCGTAGATAAGCCTTGAGACATCGGTTGACAACCTCGATCTGCCCATCCGTTTGGGGGTGGTAGGCTGAACTGAATCACAGTTATGTACCTTGCAACTTAAACATTTCCCTCCAAAATTTATTCAGAAATATTTTATCTCTATCGGATGCTACTGAGTTAGGGAATCCATGCAACCTTACCACCTTCTGCACAAAAATATAGGCCACCGATTGAGCTGTATAGGGATGTTTGAGAGGAAGGAAATGAGCACATTTGTTGAGTCGGTCCACCACTACTAGTATAGCCGAAAACCCCTTTGATTTAGGCAGCCATTCTATGAAATCCATAGAAACCTCTTCCCAAACCTATTGTAGCATTGACAAGGGCTACAGAAGTCCAGCCAGGGAAAGTGATAAGTACTTATTATGTTGACAAACAACGCATTCAACCACAAAACTGTAAATGTTACTCTTCATTCCATCCCAAAAGAGTTCATTTGCCAACCTTTTGTAGGTTTTTAAAGCACCACCATGCCCTCCGACGTTACTTTTGTGGCTGTCCGTGATCAAGGTTGGTATGAATGTAGAAGTTCTCGAAAGTACTAACCGATCTTTGTAAAATAACCGGGCCTTATACTCAATGCTGGAAGTATACCCCAACAATTTGGACAGCCATCTCTAATAATACAAGTGGACTTCTCGTTGTTCCAACAGGAATTTAAGTGGCTGCTAGTCGGTTTGGATGATAAATTGATGGCCCAAAAGGTATGATCGCCATTTCGTCACTGCTAAGACAATGGCCAACAATTCCCACTCATAGGCTGATTTATGCAAGTTGGATGCAGGTAAAACTTGGCTGTAGTAGGCAATAAGTCGATTCTCTTGCATTAAAACCGCTCCTATAGCATTGGCTAATGCATCGCTCTCCATTATAAAGGGTTTAGTGAAATCCGGTAAGGTTAATACCGAGGCTGAAATCATGGCTTGCTTGAGCTGTTGAAAAGAAGCTTCACTCTCCTCAGTCCATTTAAAACCTTCTTTCTTTAACAATTGTGTCAACAGCAAAGAAATTTGTCCATAGTTCTTCACGAATTTCCTATAGTAGCCTGCCAAACCCAAAAAGCTCCGCAACACTCTTACATTCATCGATCTTGGGCAATTCACTATAACCTGGATTTTTTTTATGTCGGTTTCCACCCTATCTCATGATATGGTGTGCCCCAAGTATTCCAAGGTTTCTTGCCCAAAAATGCATTTCTTCCAATTCGCATATAATTTCTGGGATTGGAGCATAGTTAGGATTGCTCGCAAGTGACAAATATGCTCTTCATTACTGGCACCGTAAACCAAAATGTCATTGAAAAATACCAATACAAACTTACAGAGGTAAGGCTTCAAAACCTGGTTCATGAGAGACTGAAACGTGGCTGGTGTGTTAGTCAATCCGAAGGGCATGACGAGGAATTCGTAATGCCCTTCATGAGTTCTAAATGTTGTCTTCTCAATGTCTTAAGGTCTCATACGAATTTGGTGATACCCCGCCTTTAAATCAATCTTCGAAAAAATAGTGGCCCCCTTTAATTCATCAAGTAGCTCGTCTATGATAGGGTTGGAAAGTTGTCGACGACTGTCGCTTTATTCAGAGCACGGTAATCCACGAAGGAATGCCACCCCCTATCTTTCTTTTTAACCAACAACACTAGGCTCGCATAAGGACTCACGCTTGGTTAAATTATCCCGGAATCCAACATCTATTTCACTAGCTTCTCAATCTCATTCTTCTGAAATTGGGGGTATTTATATGGTCTGACCATGACCGGATTAGCTCCTCTTTGGAGTATAATGGCATGTTGCTTAGCTCTTTTAGGAGGCAATTGTTGAGGCGTGTTAAAAACTGCTCGGAATTCCTCCAAAATCACCTTCATCTTCGCATGAACTGGGGTGACACCCTTCAGCGCTTTCCTTTCTGCAAACACCATCTATAATAGATACATCAAATCTTCATTTGTTGTGGTTTGCACCAAATTTTTCAAGCTAATTGGTGTTTTTGCAAAGGTCGAATCCCCTATAATCGTGAGGGTTCGATCCCCTTATTTAATCTCCATTGTCATTTTACCCCAATCTGTCATCACCTTGCCTAACGTTTGTAACCATTTAATGCCTAATATAACATCACAGCTGCCCAATTCCATCGGTAGGTATTCTTCGGTCACCTGCAACCCTTGCACCGACCACACTATCCCCTTGCAAATTCCTTCTCCTCTAATCTGCTGCCCATTTCCCATGGCTATAACATACCGGGTAGTTCCTTTTAATTTACAATTCAACAGTCTCACCAATTCCCACGAAATAAAATTGTGTGAAGCTCCACTGTCAATCAATATTATTACTTCTCTCCCACCTATGATCCCTTTCACTTTCATAGTCTTAGGAAAAGTGAATCCCAACACAAACCCTGCAGCTAACTCCACTAGTTGTAGTTCTTCCTCCTCTGCTTCTTCCTCCAGCTCCTTCTCAAGTTCAGTTTCTTCATCCATGGCAGCTAACACTTGAAGTTCTATTTTTTTACACCGACGACCCGAACTGAATTTCTCATCACACCTTAAACAAAGCCCCTTAGCCTTCTTATCTTGTAGCTCACTCACCATCAGCCTTCAAAAATTCCCCAAATTCTAGTTCCTATTGCTGTTTGGATTTCTGGGCCTTGTAAAAGTAGCAAGTTGACTTCCATGCGTTCCTATTTCCTCCTCCTTTCTCTCCCCCCGTGTATGATCCACTCGTGGCCCCATTGACCCCCACTTCGTGCCTCTTCCCTAGCGGTTCCAGCGTAGTTCGTTCATGCGTCAAAATTTCTCCTCCACTTATTGAGATAATTCCATCATCTCAGCCAAATTCCTAGGCTTGAGAATATGTAATTCCAGTTGAATCTCCTCTGTTAACCCATTCATGAATGTACTCTCCAAGACAGCATCGGGTGATTCCGGAAGAGGGGTGGCGAGTTGAAGAAATTTGTCAATATATTCCACCACCTTTTCGACCTGCTTTACCGCTAACAATCGTTGGCACTGGATACCTTCGTGAGCTGGGCGAAATTTCTGCATCACCAGCTTCTTGCACTCTTGCCAATCCACGATGGGTTGACGGCTCTCCACCCATTTGAACCACGTCAGTGCGTCTTTGTCTAGGCTCATACCCACAAGCTCTATCTTCTCCACTTCGGTGAACTTCCCCATTGAGAAGAACCGCTTAGCCTTGTAGATCCACCCATCAGGATCGTTCCCTCCGAACATGGGCATCTCGACCCTTCTTGGTCAACAGTTTCGCCGGAAGTCACCTAGGCATGCGAACCCAGAAGGTGGTTCGACGCGGTAGCTGGCCTCGTTGCGCCAGTCGTTGCTCTCAAAATGTTCCTCCGACACAACTGGAGCTTTTCCCAACTCCCTCCTTCGACTGGGCTCGGGTTGATATTCTTTTGGTGGGCGCTCTTTGGGTCGGGTCTCTATAGTGTCACCCTCAGTTTTTTTTCCACGTTTACAAGACCGACATCATCATGCTTTTTATTTTTGACCTCAAGCGTTCTCCCATTTCCCTATTAACATCCTCCATCTTCTTTTGGAGTTCCACGCTATGCTCGTCCATTCGCCTCTACCAATCTTGAGTGGAACAACTGAGCTGCTTCTTAAATTTTTTGTGAGCCTGGCTGATCGATTTTTACATCTCCTCCCCATCTCTTCGCCTCTCTTCTCGCAATAGTTCCAATTCCTTTTCTAGTCCTTCCATCAGATTATCAGCCTTCTTAGCAGCCATTGTTCAGGATCAACTGCTCTGATACCAGTTGATAGGTTCCAGAAAACAGGTATGACGAAATATTTATTTGCTATTGATTTCTATAAATGAATACAAGGGTAATCTGGTCTTCGAGATCCAGTACCTCCAACCTAGGGCTCATGCACGTCATTCTTCACATGTCTCTCTCCTCCTTTCTCTCTATTAGTTGTACTAAGAATCTGTGACTACTAACAGATTCTGATAACTAACAACCTGATGATTGGTTATCAATATTATGAGCTAACTACCCGAATAACATAATACTATACTCCTCTCCGTGTTACTCCTTTGCACTCTGCTTATTTTACCTAACATAGAATCGGATTACCTTAGGTGTATCACAAACTTGTAGGTATAAGCATTCTTTAACGGTTGTGTCTATCAAAGCTTTTAGGTATAAAGACTGGAGGCGGACTGCTAGTTGAAGCGTAACTAAATAGAATTACGTCAACTATTGAAATTTTAATTTGAGAGTTAAATAAGAAGAAATGAAACTTTGATTCCAAACTATGATAAACGTATCATTCACATAGGAGCAGTGTCAAAATAATAAAAGAACTATAAACATCATAGCTAAGTTAGACAATGGCAATCCAAAGTTACAATTGATAGTCCCCATCAATAAAAGGGGCATTTTCTGGCGTAAAATGGCCATAACTTGCTTATGGTAAATATTTACAACCATATTACTAACAGAACACATTCAATAAGAAACAATCTAAAATCTAAATCTAAAACAATTATGACACAGAAGACTAATAAGCTTGGGTGTTACTATTGTTGTTGTTGTTGCATGATTTGTGGAATGAAGCTGATGGGAGGAAAACAGCAGCTACACTCCACCTGGCATGGCTCTGGCTCTGGCAACGCCACCGCCACCGTAGTTTCCTTCTTCGCGGTGGCATCGTTGAGAGGACCCCAACACTCCACCTTGTTGAATTCCGGAACGTTTGAATGGAAATAAACCCATACCAAAGCCTCCTGTAATTCAGGGTAGTTGTTCAACAAATTTTCATCCCCATGAACAAATGCTTTCAACACCTGACACATTAGTAGTTTTAGTGGGTCACCGATATTAAAAGTAACAGGAATAAAATAAGAAAAGCATTAACATTATTCAGAAATCTTACAACAGGGAGTTCTTTGCAGAAAATGTAGTATCTGAGTCTAGAACAAATATCCAAGAGGAAATGACCTCCACTTATGTGGCAGTGCACATGGAGTGACATCTTTCCTTTCACTTTTTTCCACTCTGCCACCACCTCATCTCTGTACAATTTGTTGGCCCATCCCTGCAGCTGTAAACATAACCCAATTTCCATTCCTATCAACCAATCTTTCTTACCATTTAATTAGTATGATTTGATATTCAAATTCTGCACAGCTCCTCCTCAGATTTGTTTACAGCTATTCTAGCAAAATCCACAAACCTATATCTTGAATGCTTTCTAAGCAACTAATTCAGCTTTTAATGTAATTCCCAAAGATTCCTCTGTTTTCTTTGTTGTGAAAGAACAAAAACACACAAAAATAGTTTTCTTGGAAAAGAATAAAAATGATTCAACGGTTACCTGTGAATTATTTATTGTCTGAGAGATGGCTAAAGTAAGCTTAGATGTAATATCACTATGAGTTAAGGTATAAGTCCTTGGCAGCTTTCCTGGATGCTTCTTCTCATCAACTCCTAAAAATAACACCTTCAGCTTTGAAGCCTCGAAGATGGATGGCCCAAATAACCTTGCCACCTGAATCAACACAAACCCACCTCACAACCAAGTCCAAACAAAATAAAAACAACACCATACAAGAAAACAAAGCAGATCCACAAAGACCTCAAAAATAGAAAAAACACTTACAGGACTAAAAGTTAGATTCTTGGTCTTGGGGTTTCTTCTAAACGGAAGAAGAGAAGGGCTCTGGCGAAAAACAGAGGGTCTTGGTTTTGAAGGAACAAAAAGTGTTGTTACGGTCAAAGTGGTCATCTTTCCTTCACCTCTTCCCTCTGAGTAGTTCACCCCTGTAAAGCTCCAATTTTGCGGGCTTCCAGAAGTGAGAGCTCAAATTATTTCAATACTTGAGCGTGTGTTCAAAGAATGAGACTTAAGTCGCGTACTGTAGCAACTCTTTTATTTGCTTTAACACTTTGCATTGCTTCTCTTCTTTTTCATGCTTACCTTCAAAGACTAACCAAAGTTCGAACAAAACAACAAGCGGTTAGGTGCTGGAGTGGGCGAAATTAGATGCGTGTTGGAGATGTTAAACTTATTGAATTGCCACTGATAGCGGCTTTTCAATTGCTTGAAAGTACCAGACTTATCAAAGAACCTGCACACGTGTTTTTACGTGCAAACTACACGCAGTCACCTTATTTTATGACTTCTTCCAACACGTGGAATCACCCACAAATGCCAGGTGGTCCTTTTGAGCTTTTTGAATTTCAGCAGGTAAATTCAAAATTTTTATGTATATAGTAAGTTAAATAGATAATATATAAATATAATTTAAATAATATAAAAGTATAATAATCAATGATTAATTCGAGTTAAGAGAAATTGGTTAAAAGGATTTGTGTTTAATTCTCTTTTATTTACACCCTCTTGATTAAATTTGTAATATAAAACTTATCTCATGTAAAATATCCTATTCACGTAATTTATAAATTATTATATTAATCCAAAAATTTACCTGATATATATTTAAAATTAACATCCGCAAGCTCCTCCCAAAATTAAAAAACAAAGGTTCGTTTCGTATTAGTTGGGCATTTCAATTTTCAACAAAAGAGGAAAGTTTAGACATTGCATGCAAAGCACGGAGCGTGAAAAGGGACCACCTGCCAAGAACGTGTCATTGTTAAATAACGTGGATGACGTAACATGTCTACATGGATTGGTGCAGCTGTCTGTCTTCTACTTCCCATAGAAATTCAATATTCGTAGCTCTGCGCTTGAAAGTTCCTCTCTTAAGAATGTTAGATGATTATCTTCAATTTAAGCTTCGAATCTTGCTCAGGAGGAAGAAACTAGAAAATATCTTTGTACTTTTCTTATAAGAAATTAAGATACGAGTATTACATTCGAAGTCATCAATTCCTTTTTGGTATGCAAATGATTACTCACCAGAATTTTAACAATTGAATTATAGACTCTTGTCAATTAGAAAATTGCTGTCATATCTCGCATATAAAATAAAGTTAAGAGAAGTTAAGCGCTACACAATCTTACCCTTAATTAATAGAAAGGTTATTTTTGATAATATATAAATAGCAATAACAACAACTCTTAATAACAATTTCAAATAAAATACGGCATAGAGAGGTTAAATAATACATAACTTTATCTTTAATTAATAAAAATACTGCTTTTAATAGTATATACCAATCTTAAAATTATCTTCTTTTGTTTATTCTATTGAAGGAATTAAATAAGATGTTGAAATCAACTAATAAAGCTCAATTGAAACGTGATAAAAATGATGATCTTCTTCTTAGCGTGTCAACCATAATTTATTATGTTAGTTTCATATTTATGATATTTATTTAAGTAAAGATATTTTTATTACATACTTATTTATTTATTTTATAAATTTGTTTAGTTATATTATAATTACAAAATTCATGCTATACTTAACATGAGTTATAATTTAAAAATATAACTCTCATA
>JAOTAZ010000219.1:28744571-28756221 GCA_025629785.1 Erythroxylum oxycarpum | reverse complement strand
GTTAGAGAATAAATGTTAGATTCTCATTCCAACCTCTTTATTACAGGTTACTAAATAAGACCTAAGGGTTATTACTCTTGTTTTGTTTTAAGTTATGGTCATTTAATCTATTAAGTATCCTTTGAATTTAATCTTCAAGTCCTTTCAGATTTTCAGGACTATTTTATTCCATAGACATTTATACCTAATTTTCTTTTTTATATATATATAATTTAGAGTCCAAAAATGTTTTTTCCCCCAATAAGGCTAATTAAATTAAATCTCAATCTTTTTTTCAATTAAAATTATTTTTCATTAAATCTTTTCTAAAAATTCATGCTTCCTTTACAATTTTTATCATTTCGAATAAAAGTCTTTACATTATTTTACGAAGAATTTTATTTTATTTCTTTTCATATAATTGTTTGTTCAAATTTCATTTTACAGTTTATGAATTCTGATAATAAGCTGCTTAACCCGTTGATCTTGCTGCCTAAATAATGCCACACTGTTAAAATCCAACTTACAATCAAGGTCTTTCTGGAAACAATGGGATTTGGATTCCATCTTTTTATCTTGCTGAATGTAGCAACAGTACTGCTCATCTTTTAAAAAGAAGAAGCTAAAACGGCTATAACTGCAGCACCAAACTCTCCGTAAACACCTACTTTGGTTTCACTAACCTCAAAATTACTCAACTACAAAACAGATGGAAGTCTTTGAGACTACTGAAGATAAAGGATGAATAGCTGCAGTACAATGATAGCAAATATGCCTTCTATTCTTGCTGTTGGACAATCAGATTGAGTTGCTGTAGATATATCCTACTTTTACAGCAGTTGGTATGCCTTTCCCCAACAAACCCATGTTACTTGAACTAAATGGTATATATGTTAGCGCAAGAAGAAAGCTTATTGCTTGCAGATGGTGGTCAGCAATAGTAACCTTAACCATGTCGTCTAGCCTAAGATACGTAATAAAGCTAGATAGAAAGAGAGGGAGAGATGAAGGAAAATTAATCATATAACACACCCATCTTACAGGAAGAAAAAAATCAACATTCCCACATTCAACATACCATAAAAAGTTAATGCTTTATACATTCGTTCAAATATTAGATGTGTATTTTCTCATCACACATGGACATGGTCATAATGGTTTGTCATTTGACAAAATTTATTTGGCTTTATCAATCTCTATGAAGCCACAATAACAGAGGAAGGGGCTAAAACATTGTACATTATGGGATTGCAAATATGCAAAAAGTATGATCAAGTTAACGATTTTGGTGGGGTCCGTTGCTCTGGTGGACCTATGAACAATTCTGTCTCCACCTCCATGCTTTGACTTTGTTCCAATGCATGCCTTTTGATTGACAGACACAGTGGTTGCATACGGCACTACATGATTTGGCCCAAACATGAACAGAGCGTCCTCATTCATTAAGTTTTTTAGTGCGTGGATTCGATACTCTTTAAAACATATCAAGTTTTCAGTTCTGGTATGACAATAATAGCTAGAATAATATAGTGGAACAGTGAGGGAATTACCTGATCCCGTATTTTTTTGTTCTCTTCCAGCAGTTTTCTTTCCTGAGTTTTAGAGCACAACAATGGTAATCACAAATTGGATAATACGAATAAAGTTGTGTTAACGTACAAAACAAATAATGTACCTCTTCCTTTAACTTCTCAATCTGGTCTCTGAGCATTTGATACTGCACATACGTGAATAGTTCTTAACTATCAGAAAGTTTTCCTGAATTAGTTTATGCTGTATAGAAAATGCCAAGTGGCACTTGTAAAAAATTTTAGGAAAGGGAGACTCTTATCCTTCCAAGTTCATTAATTCACCTTGAACTTAGGGAAATGGATTTTAAGTACCTTTCTCGCCCTTATTTTTGACAAACTTCGTTCCAACTGATTCTCCAACTGTCTTAGCTCATCTATCGAACATGGCTCAAGCCCATCTCCCAAAAGTTTTCTGCAAATATATCCAAAATTTGATAATTTAGAGCTTTTGTATCAGTTTTTTATCGATGAATAAAGCTCGAGAAAAGATAACAGCAAGTCTCAAGCTTGAACCGCTTAGAAATTTCAAGCAGCTCGATCTTCTTGGTCATGCTAGATGTGTTGTCCTTCATATGCTGCATGCAAAGACAAATACTTTTCAACATATTTATCATTTTATGCCAAAAATATACTTTCAAAAGCCCTTAATACCTTCGAATTTCTTTTTATGCTCTCAATGAGTTATAAGCTTTTGTGACATGATACATGCTGTTTTTCAAAAGAGTTATGGAAACTAATACAGAAGCTGATCTCAGTACTCTCAAGTGTCTATTGTTGTTTTCAAATATGGTATGTAAATGTCAGTGCAACTCAAAGCAAGTACAACATTAAATTGACACAACCTAATTCCACTGCACAACTATATCATGTCATCAATAAATAACAAATCTGTGGCTAAAATATGCAAATAATTAATGAAATTTTTTTTTAAAATAATTGACCCAACTATAGACATGTATTCGAAGGTAATATATATATTTTTGCTAAGGATTATGCTAAAATAATAAATTCTCGACCTTTAAATGACTGTGTCCTTTTGCTTACTCAAATATTCTCTTTATGAGAAGCATGAAAGTAGGTAGATCAGATCATTTTGTGGTGTTGAATTTCATTCTAAGGTTAAAAATAATTTCTATTTTTAAAAATAATCTTAAAAATAATTTATATTCTAAGCTTCAATTATGTGTTTCTATGTGAAAACTGTGCGCCCTTAAATAACTTCTCTTTATTTTGCTTTTACAAAATAATTAAGATGAAAACATTAATATCTTGTAGTATAAAGCACTTTTTTTAGTTTTAATTGATGTATTTGTGTTTGCTTACCTTGGTGTAATATCTGAATGTACAAAATGTTTGCCTTTGTATTCGGTGATAAGAGGAGTTTATTTATTTTAGCTCATAACTATTAGAAGGCATGTAAAGCTCACTGATGGTATCTAAAATTCTGTTTGCTTTTATGATAACAGTCACATGGTGGGATTGTTTCTAGAGATATGATCTCAATTCTAAGACAACTGATATTTTAGTATCTTGTGTATCTAAAACTTCGCATGCTGCCTTCAAGCATGCATTAAACTGATTCCTCCATTACAGCAGGGAGTTAATGAAAACATGACATTCAATTGAGAGAAGCTTGAAAAATACTTACTTCCTTTGATCTATTTTTGAGTTACAGAAGATAGATGTTCATATATGTATTATAGTAGCCTATCCACCAATTATGATTTGATCTCCTAGGAATTTACTGAAACAGTTTGTATGTAGATTATAAAATTGGTTTGGGTAGGATAGATTATATTTGTTATTACTCAAACTATTTGGTACAGTGATTTTGTAAAAGAATTCAAATGTTAATCTATGTTGATTATCATGCTAAGGATTTGTACTATCTTATAGAAATCAAATGTTTCGCAGTGCTTAAAGAGGTAAACTTTTATTAGCTACAACTTCAAGATTGTAGTTCATAGTCTATCAATTCTTATACATTGATATCAGTTTGAGGCCGCAATAGTTCATTCTTTTGGATACTTCAGACATGAGATTGATAAAACTTTCTGCTTCAAGTTCTCAAATATTAATTATGGCCATAAATATTACTAATATACTAAAATTATTAGCTTATTTACTTTTGAAGTAAAATTAAGAAGATTCATAACCACAAAAAATGTAGTTGATGTTGCTAATTATTAACTATGCTATATTTAACCAAATCTTAAACATGTAGCCACAATCTTTATCATATCTTTTAGTGTTTCCTAACTTGCATTTATTATACACATTTATCTGTTTCATTAGCCAATCAAGTTGACAAAAAGGAATGAATTGAATATGATAGATAGTATATCCTGCCTTAGGAGTTCCGATCATTCAATATTAATGACTTCATAGAGATGGTAACAACATCAACGTGCGTGCATTTAATTGACAGCCGTGAAGTTTGTTTCAAATCCATAAGCTACTGCCAGTGGAAATATAATTACCTGCATGTCTTCTTTAACAACTTTGTTGTCAATTCCATGATCCATGGTTTTCATCTGATACCGATCTATAGTTTTGTTCATACTGACAAAATGAGAGGGTAGTAATCAGTAAGTTTTCACACTCCAGCATAGTACAAATAAACAACAAAGAAGGAATATAAAGTCGAGCTAAACTTTTCTCAGTTACAGGATGGCCACACACAGAGCTGCAAGGAAGTATCGGTTCTGTCATCGAAGTCACCCAAATGGAGAAGATTATCGTAAAACATATGAACAAATACATGTATACATTTGAGATTCACACAAGGTTCTTAGGAAGCTGGCATGGTTATGTGAAGTAAGAAAAGATGGCATAGGCTTTTGGGATGAAAATTAGGATCAGATAGCTAGGGAAATCCCCTAACCATCAACAACAAATATGCCATTACATTACTTCCCCAACCTATACTAAAATATTATCTTTTAAATCACAATTTTAGATGCTATAGGTGACAACCAACCTTGGGATGTATCCATATGATAATATCATGTTACAACATAGGGTTAGTTGTAAAAATTCAAATATACTTAACCGAATTTTAAATCCTTTAGATTTGTTATATTAAAATAGATTATTGTCTGCTAGCTTGTATAATTTAATGTTAGATATTCATAATTTTATTTTATAACATTAAGTGTGACAGATCTCTAATATATATAGAATATAACAACTTTATCAAGATTTGAATGTAAGAAAATTAATTTATTTTTTTAACGAATACTTATCGAAGGAAAAACGTAAATATAAAAGTAACACCCCAAATTCTTTTAGTTATTTTAGTTCAATATAAATTATTACATGCTTATAAGATAAATTACGATAATTAATTTAAAATATTTTTACTTTTTTGAAACTATTCATTTGGGTATATCTTAATTCAAAAGATCACCAGCATAAAATATAAAAGTATGTTTGTATTAATAAGATAAATAAGGATTAACTTAACAATTTAATAAAACCTAAATTAAAATATCTACAACATCATCACCAAACCAGCATTTTGTATCTGTCTCTCTCTCTCTGTCGTTGTTTCATTCTCCAATTTATAGTACTGATTGCAGTAATTATTTAGTACGTTACTTTTCTGTAGTCACACCAAGCCCTGATAGTTAACTGAACATGTACTAGTATACGAAATAGCATTCTAATATATCAAGAAGCTTTTGACTCAACCACACATTTCCTCCTCTCCTAATAAAAGAAATTAGTTGTGTATCCCATTCCAATTAAAAGAAAGAAAAAATTAGGTTCAGCTTCATGTGGTATCGGTCCTTTTTCCTACATATCCCTTGTGTCATTGTAGTTTAATAATTGGCAACATGGAATATCTATATATGCAATTAGTAATTAAACTATTACTCCAGTAATTATTTATCGACTAAACTTGATCGTCTCCATGTAATATCTTTTTGAAATATTGATATTATGTTAATAATTTTGTACAATTACCCTTTACAATGTTGACAAAACAGTCCAATTTTATTAGTTGTCAAAACTTTAGGTCAATTAATTTCAACTAATATAAGATTGTTAAAAGGTACTGTAGATGGCCATGAATCTTGGGACGCAGTTAACCAGAAAAGGTAATAATAATGGTATATTGCATCAAAAAAGAAGAACGCCGTACTTAAAATACTCATAACAATCAACATATGCTAATCTGATACCCAGTTTAAATGAGTCTTATCATCTTTGTTTAAATATATATATATCTATCGAAAATCTAAGCCTGGATGAATGACAACAGCACGCCTACCTATTTATCACATAGATAATGTTGTTGGTGATCTGCAATCATAACATTTGAGTTCCCCTCGTAATTGTGGATACAAACTAAAATTTTTGAATCCAGGTGCCGATAGAAAATCTAAGGACCTCAACAATGTTAGCCATTGATTAATTAAATAAAAGTGATTAGTCTTAGGAGTACTAGTAATAGTTCAATGAAAACAATCTATACTTGGAAGCCATTACTTCTTTTTTGGTCTAAAAAGGATAGTGAATAGATTAAAGAGAATATATTTCTCTCTATGCCCTAACTATGTTTCATTCTAAGCCTATTAAGGGTGGTTGAGTTGGTGGAGTGGAGGGGTATGGGGCTAAAAGGTCATGTATTCGATTCCTTCTACCTACGCTTTCTCTATCGAGTCTGTCATACAGAGCTTGCCTAGTGCGGAGTTCTCGGTTGATATAATTTACAGGCTATTATGTCAATCCAGAGGTTTACCTAATGCACTTCTAAAAGATAACAGATGCGGGTTTCTCCTTTTCAAAAAATATATAAATAAAAATGTTTCAATCTAAACTTGATATTCGGTTATCCTGTCATCTTCTAGAAGTCAAGATTCTCATATGTGAGGTTGAAATTGAAACTAATAAACCAACTTCTTAGGGCATAAGTTTTTTCTTCAGAAAGATCTATTCAATAATTTTATTAATTTTTCTCTAAAAATCGTATAATTTTTTTGTAATTTAACTAAATTTTTTAATCAAACATTGTTAATATAATAACCTAACTTAGTTCTTATCCTCAAATCCAACTATTAATTTAAGATAACTACAATAATATTTTAGTTTGAACCAATTTTAATTGGTTTTGTTTGAGTTTAAAAGTAAAATTGAGTTAACATAATAGTAATATTTGATTGATCTATGTGTATTATTTATATGACATATGTTCTCACATTATTTTCTTAATAGAAATCTACAACAAGAATTTTTTGTGAAAGATTAGAAACTATAATTTTTTCTTTTAATTAATTAAACCATTGGAGAATCATATGTCTTTTATCCTTACTTTTCTAGTAATATCCAATCCATTAAGTGGTGAATCCATTAAACTAAATCGAAACGAAATGTTGAAAACCACACTAAACTAAAAAGTTAACTGGTTCAAAGTTTTCACTATTAAATCGGCCATACTTATTTAGTTTTTAAAACATTGAACATAACTAGGAAATTATTTTATGCAATAACCGCCTTGTATTTACTTGATATTCTTTATTCAAAACATCACTTTTCTAATTTAAACAAAAAATAAACCCTTATTTGATTTAACTTTAGGATTTTATTTTGAGTTGAACCGCAATTAGTCGTAGAATCAATATGTGAAATTCTATCAACTAACTCACAGAATCGACAACAAAAAGGCAATGAGAACGTCTTGTACCGTAATATGATCCACCCAACATTCTAGTGGCATATAATTATTAATTCATTGACTATATTTGAATGTTCTATCAACTAGGCAGAACATAATCTAAAGGTCTTAGTCTTAGTAATACAAACTACACTAATTTACAACCTCGCGTTTCACATTGGTAATCCAACCTTAAAGTTCCATTTATATGTTAATTAGTTAGGCATATTTTGTGGCCTCGTCCTAAAACTGTAGGGAAATTATATTTTTTTGTATTTGGAAATTTAATTTAAACCCATATCTCTTTTCTTACTCTTCAACCCAAATCTAGGAGAATTATATAAGAAGCATCTAGGTCTCAAGCAATCCTAAGACCTTATCGATTTCAATATAATTATATACAGATACATGATGCTCTTAAGTGCATTCACAAATTAAAAATTATACGATTCATTTTACATCTATGCGATCTTGGCTTGATCAAAATTTGCCCATAGATCTCTTAGCTAGAGTCGGATGTTAACCCAAACCAACAGTAACTAGCATGCAGATCAAACTTAGTTAGTTTTACCTAGCATGCAATATAAGATTACAAGCTATAGCATATCACAATAAGCTTAAATAGCGATTGCAATGACCTCGAAATCGTAATACTATTGTTGTACGTCGTAATTTAGACCCTTGAGTCAGCTATATCACATGTTGATTTGTTGAGACAAGAAGTTTTGTTAGTCAAAATAAAGTTTCAGTTCCAAACTAAGAACTCTACACACGGACTAAGACACGAACAAACTTATATATGACCGTCAACTTCAGCATCCTATGTTATAGCTAGTTAAGGAGATGATGAATAAATGTAACTCTGTAATTTAATTAACCGAATTTGCATAACTAGTTGTTTGATTCCTCATATTTAATGGGGAGACTTTAATAACTCTTTCGCTAAATGTCCATTATCAAGAGTAGTTTTCAATGTCAAATTGTTTTTTTTTTTTTTTACTTTAGGAAGTTTTCACGAGGTACAAGTCTAACCAAACATAGGAGTATTGAGTTTCCATAATGTTGTATTAACATTTCCTATCAAGCTCACTCAAATACAAGAAGAGAGCATACTTTTAAAACAGCAACCTTTCATCTAGAACTGGCCTATGCATGGGATCAATTTCACTCATAAGTCCTCAAACGTCCCCGTTTTGAAAGTTTCAGAAAATACATTAAAGCCAGCATCCTAAGCACAGGTTAATGGTTGAATCAACGGATGTGCTAACTATAAGCATACGTGTGAGTTTGTCCAAATTGTTGGGAACTAAGCCTCATTTGAGTTCATATAATAATCATGTATTACTCTACTTCGTTTCAGTAAATCATGTGATTAGCTCTAGGAAATAACCCACTTAACACCAACATCAAGAACAAGAAAACTCTTTTGACCAAAATATATTTATGAGTCTGATTATCTTGGGGAATGCATTGCATTTCTTTTCAGAACTACTATGCAATTTAAATGTATAAAAACGGCAGGAAACTGTATAAGGTAAAGAACACAAGTACGTAGCATCTGTGCACAGGTTCTCAGAGTATCATGGATTATTAACAAATTGAGTTTCCCATAGAGTTCTATACTCTTGACGAAAACTCAGTGTTCAATTTTCTTATCTGGTTTACCTGTGCGGAAAAAGAAGAATGTTCAAGGAGGCTAAGTGGCCATATATTATTTTATGACAAATCTGGTTGCTGCCATCAAGATTGTTCTTTCGCTGTCAATCCTGGATGTGAAGTATTCAATAGATCTAACGGATTGAGTTGAACCCTAAATCATGTTAGCTGTCAATCTCTTTTGGAGCAGCGACTGACATCTTTGGACCCAGAAAGTACACTCACAGGAGATAAAGGGGGAAAACATGAAGAAACAAAATAAAAGCAGAAGGATTTTGACCAAGACCTAAGATTTGATTTCAAAACGACGCGGTTAATTATGACAAACAAAGACTGAGAGATCGTACTACTTTGATTCTTAAGAACTTGAAGGGTCGCTAGCTAGCTAGCTACCAAAGCTTTCATGAATTGGACTTTTAGCTCAATCAAGAACACTGATATTCCCATACATAGAATCTAAAGAGGTTACAAAAACAACGAGTTATGGCGTAGTCAAATCAGTGCGTTGTATGCATCAAAAAATAGCAAGAACAAAAAAATATATATATAAAGAAAGAAAAGAATTGAATCAGAAAAGCTAGCGCCTTTGGACTTCATAATAAAAGGATATAGGAAAAGGATTGTACCTAGAACTGGAAAACTCACAAAGCTTCCCTCTGGGAGAAAAGATGATAAGTGCAACTTCAGCATCGCAGAGAACTGATAACTCAAAGGCCTTCTTAAGCAATCCATTTCTTCTCTTTGAAAAGGTCACTTGCCTGCTTGTTGCATTCTCTATTCTTTTCATCTGAGTCTTTCCTCTCACCATTGCTGTAGAGAACCTGGACAAAGAAACGAATCAGAAATTGGAGGGACGTAAAACGCAAGAAAATGAGTCAAAACAGGAAGACCCAGAAAATAAAAATGGCAGATTTTTCAGTTCCTGTGAAGTGAAAACTGACTGATTTCTGATAGACAACCTAGTTCTAACATCAAAGATTGAAAATAGGCGGACAAAACGCAGATAATTAAGGTTCCCAAAAACAGAAAGAGGGGTAAACAAATCTGACCAATTAGGAAACAGCTGACAACAAACCTTTTGTGTTATATTAATAATGGAGGTGGGCAAGGAAAAGAAGAAAATAAAGGAAAATAAGATGAATAGGGAAGCTGGAAATCTGCAAAGAGATAGAAGACCGAAACAGGGAAGATGATACAAACCCTAGAGGGAAGATATTATCATGGAGGAAACGATGAAGGACAAAGTTTGAATTTAGTGATGACACACCTAGCAAGTAGTAGTAGGAGGGGTAGTTATGAACCTATAAAAAGAACCTAATCCCTTTCTTCTTTTGGAAAAATGAGCAGAAAAAACAGAACCTCCCAAAAAAAGAAAAGAGGGAATAATGTATATACATAAGGTAATAATAGTATATGAATGAAAGAGACGCAAAATAACATGTGATTCCCATTATTACTCCACCCAATAAAAGCCACATCTAGAGGCGTCAAAAGTTTGATGCCCATAGTGCTCCTTGGTGACACCTGTTTGGAGAAACTGACAACGCCCGCTTCCGGTATCCGACGGAGAGGCAACTTAGCATGTGAAGTGAAAGACAGCGAACATTCCTGTCGATTGCCAATTTCTCTCAGACATGAGACATGTTTCAAAAGGTTGCATGAATAACTCAGGCACTCAGTGGACACCGTGAATGTGAAGCAGAGCGAAGTAAAAAGCACCCGAACTCCTCTAAACCATGTTGTGTCCGTACAACGATTTTATAGGAACACGTCAGTGTTGTGTTCCGTACGATGATGTCAAAGGTTGTTCCAATAGAGTGGTGCCAGCACGTTCCATCACGTGGCCGGCTCCGTCTCTCCTCGTTTGTTGTGAGTTGATTGTTTTTTTTTGCCCTTTCCTCTTTAATAGTTTTCACTTTTGTTTTAATTTCAAGCTCTTTCTTAATGTGGGGTTCCCCAATCTCCACTGTGTCGATTGGTGGTTTGACTTTTGAGTCAGTCAGTGGTGGTGGAAGGCACAGATGAGTGTTTTTTCTTTAGGTAAGTCCTTTTCCAATTGAGGGCTTTCAAAAAAAGGACCACAACTACAAGTGGTGTTGTGGGTTGGTGATGGAAACATGACAGTTTAGGGCAGGCCTTGGCTTTTTATAATTACGGTGAACCTTCATTATATGTGTTTGTATATATATATATATATAAAGCATGGGATGGGATGATTAGTATTAATTGCTTAAAAACATAAAAGATAATCACTCTCACGTTACTTCAAAGCATGCCGAAAGATCCCTTCGTCTCTACCCCCTAATCCCTATGGTGCAATCAGGATTATCTTGACTTTAATAAAGTTGACATATATTCCTCTTTTCTACTTTTTCGGTGCACTAATCAAGCTAATGAACTAATCAATGAACCTTCCTAATGAACTAATCAATGCACCTTCCTATCATTTGCATTCGCATTCTAGTTGTTTTTCAGACTGGAGTTTGTTATTAAGACTTTGCGATACATTTTTTTTTCTGTTGAGAAAACCTTTGCATTACCATCTAATATAGAAGATATGAAAGGAGTTGATTGAAATAAATAAACAACTAATTAATAGTCATAGCTGAGAAAGGAATAAAATTTGAAGAACAAGGATTTTCATCAAGTTATTTATTTAAATATTGTAATTACAATAATAAAATAAATACACATATACTCTTTTAATTTTGGTCAGGAAAAGAGATACAAACTTGTGTATTTATTATTTAAAATAATTCTTCTTAAATAGATCTAATTGATTTAA
>JAOTAZ010000219.1:28698384-28708646 GCA_025629785.1 Erythroxylum oxycarpum | reverse complement strand
GCCACCGAAACCATTCAATTTGGTTCAGTGATTCAAAAGATATACTTCAAATATTTTTGGACTGCTCTTGTCCAAAACAGTATACTATGCATAACTTCCGCCCAAAACTTAAAAGTCTTAGGAACTAAATCACAGTTTACTTCCTTCATATACTTTGTAGATCTATGTCTTTAATTTACCACAAATTAGAAATTATCTCATTTGGATCAGTAAAGCTCCAAAAATCATCAAAATACTGAAGGATATTTAGTAGAATAACACCAGTTCATAATACTTAAGAGCACACTCACTGTACCCGTGCCACCTTTTCCACTCAATCTTTCTCAATTCATTCTAGATAGCTATGATTCTTGTTTGAGATGTAGATAAAGGTCTTAAGAATCCAATGGTTCAAGAATCAAGTCATTCGGAGGTCTAAAGAAGAAGTTATGGTCGAAAGAAGCAACCATGTTTATGAACTCAATTATACTGAACCTGTTTCGGGGAAATAGCCATAACTTTCTGTAGAAATTTCTGATTGAGGAGTTCTTTATATGGTTTGAAAGAATAATTCAATAGCTACAACTTTCATGAAAACCTCAAAGGCCAATTATTTCATCTAATGGGTCAAACACAAAAGCAAACGATATGACGTCATTTTGAGATGATGACGACATCATCAAATGATTCAAGGTTGAGAAAATTGTCATAACTTTCCCTAAAGATATCGAATTAAGGAGTTCTTTATATGGTTGGAAATATAATTTCAAGAGCTACAACTCTTATGAAGACCTCAAAGGCTAATTCTGTCATCTAGAGGATCAAATTTGAGCTAGAATACGTTCTGGCCAAAGTGAGACGATGCTGATGTCATGAGATGAATTGCTGACGTCATCATACGATTCAAAATGAGACGGTCAAACTGAGATGCAAAAAATCAAACATGAGATGATGATGATGTCATACTAAGATGAAGATGATGTCATCATGAGACGGAAGTCAAAATTGAGATGGAACAAAACTAAGACGAAGCTGGCCAAAACTAAGATGAAGATGACGTCATCTAAGACAAAGTTGGCCAAACTAAGACTGAAGCAATCAATAGGGCATAACTTTCTCTACAAATATCAGATTGAGGTCATTCTTAGATCATTTTAAAGAAGACTTTTAGATCTACAACTTCCATGAAAACCTAGAAGACAAATTCTATCTTCCAAAGGATCAAAAATGGAACAGAAGGTAGAAGATGAACAGTAACTTCGTCTGTTGGGCCCCGAATCATTTTGGAAGCTAGAACTGTTAAGTGGGAAATGTTTGGCAATTACTCATGTGTTAAGAAAGGAGAATTATTGAATTTGATATGAAATAGAAAAGATAGTTTAGATACAAGATGGATTATATGTAAAATATTGGAAGTTAAAAAGCTAGAAAATGAATATGTTCATTGAGTATCCCTCGGAATTTTGGCTATAACTATTGTTCTAGTTATCCAAATTAGATGATTTTTAATTTGGAGTAAACTAGAAAGATAAGGCTACAAGTTGTATGAAGGATTTGAGTTTCAATTTAGTCTTTAAGAATGTCAATTTTCAGATGGAAGTCAAGCACAGGAAAATGTTTTAGTATAAGAACAGTACGAAATGTTTTGGAGCATAACTGTTGGTGTAGTGCACCAAATTTAATGATTTTGGTGGCGTTATGAAGTTAAGACAATGAGGAACATTTCTCTAGAATGAAGTTTTGACAAATTCCTTCAATTTGATGGTGAAAAAATGTCCTAAAGTAAGTATGATTTGAAATGAATATTAGGGGCATATTAGGACGTCCATTTAAGGACTTAAGTAAGAAGGCTTTGATCGAGGGGCATTTGAGTTTTTCCTCACTCATTAAATGACATGGCATAAGAAAACAAAGGGGCTGTCGTTTGTTTTAAGGAGAAGCACGATACAAGACAAGAAAAGAACAAAAGAAGAAGAGAGAAAGGAGAGAAGCTTCAGTTATGGAGGAGAAGAAGAAAAGCTTTAGGGTTTCGATTTTTCTTGGGGTTCAAGTGAGATTTGAGAGATGATTCAAGAGGAAAAGGGTGGAAGAAGATGAAAGCTTCCTATGGAGCCAAGAAATGCTGAAAATGGAATAGAAATAAGGTAAGAGAAAGTTTTGAGTTTTGAGATTTTGATGAGTTCTTGGTTCAGATACCTTGAAAATGTTATGGGATTATGTTTTCTACGCTCAATTTTGGAGATAGTATGGTTTTAATTGTTTAATTTTGGATGATTAAGTAATTAGGGTTTATGCTTTTTATGATTTGAGGATTTTGGAAATTCTTGATTTAGATAGCTTGAGAATATGAGGGGTTTGTGTTTTCTAAGCTTAATTTGAGTGATTATGCTATATATGATGTTGAATTTGGGTGAATTTGGTTTAGGGAATTTTAACTTGGATGAAAGAAGGAAGAAATGGAGAAATTGAAGCTTTGGACAAGTTTCAAGCATGGAATTAAGGTGGGTACATGTTTATAATAGAGTAAATAAGTCAATTTTTGCTTTCTTTAAATCAAGGAAATTAGTGATTTAAATTGCATCATAATTGTTGCATAAATTGTGCCTTGAATGTATTGTGACATTGCTACATGTTGATATGTGAAATTTGTGTGATGATTTGTGAAAAACATTTGATTTGAAAGGATTGCAAGTTTAGAAATTATGTTTTTGAAAATGGTTTTCGAAATATGTCAAGTATATGACATCAAGCTTTTCGAAAAGTGTCATTTTGGCAACAAGCTTTGAATTACATGATATGTGGGTTTTGGTAGTCCATCCAAGAACCGTCACGTACACATTGACCCAAGAAAAAGGCCTCTCTCGTCTGCCCGCTAGTGGCACGGAGCTCCTTCAAGGACTCCCCAAGTTTACGACTACACATGACTAGTATATGGGAATGTGTAGTGCGTCAAGAATATGGATCTACCTAAACCATTTCTGTGCTTATATGTCCATGATTTGTGAACAAGTTGATGCATTCATGTTTTATGATTTATGAAGTTGAGAATTTGAGAACCAAGTGTTTTTTGGATTTTTCAACAAGAATTTTTGATAACAGTAAATTTTTAAACGGTTTTGCTTATTTTTCCGTTATAAGCTGTTACCCATAGAGCTATCGAGCTCACCCCCCCTTTTCTTTCCCCATCCTTAGGTGATAAGCAGGAAACAGAGTGAAAGTCAAGACATTTCTCCGGATTTGCATGTTTTGTTGTGTTTTGGGTTAATTGATGTAACACAAGGATTTATATGTATTTTGAGAATTATTGAGTTTTGCATGTTTTGTATATTCGATTTTGATATTGGTAGTGTATTATGGCTTGGAAATGCCATTGAAGTTTGTAAAATCGTATATATATATGATGATGATGAAATGTGGAATTGTGTATGATGGTGATGAAGTATGGATTGTATATGGATTATGAAATATAGAATTATGTATGGTTTTGTAATGTAAATTTGTATATGGATGACTATGATGAATGTTGAGCATGAATGGGTGGTTGGTATATGTATATGTATGTATATCCATAAATGAGTTGCTATGGAAATGAGAGAAGGAAATTATGAATGGTTTTGAATGATGAGATGTACCTAAATATGACAAGTCAAATGTGATGAGTGTTAAGAATGGACAAAGGTAAGTTGGAATTCAAATGATTATAAAATGAGGTGAAGTTGAAAAATGACTTAACTATGGATGAGCTTAAGATGGAATTAAGTTCACTTAAAGAATTAATCCAATTTGAGTTAATGATTTGAACTTGAATTGTGGTGATATGCATATAGAAATAAGTGAGATATTGTGGAAAAGAAAATAGGAATTATGAGTGGTTAAGAATGAGGTTGCATTAGTTCAGTAAATGAAATTGGGACAAGTTCAAGGTTTTACAAGGATAAGATTTATGGTTGCTTTCCATGGAAATTCTAGAATAATTGAGATAGAACTGGCCAAAATTGTCTTCTCGGAAGTTGTAGATAATCCTGTTTAGCTTTCCGACGCTATAAAGTTTGTAATTTTTGGATGTTGGAGTTAAGAGATATAATCGATACAAGTTATGATGTTGCATAGAGTGTATGAACATGACAGCTATGATGTATGATGAGACTTTATGGTTTTGATGAATCAAATGAGACAAGATTTGAGAGTTTTATGAGATAAATTTGATGATTGAATTGTTATGAAGTGATTTTGCATGTTAAGAAGTGGAATTGGGAAGATTATAAGTGTATATGATGTTAGGATGAAGATAGGAAGCTTGAAAGAGGATTTGGAGGGCTTTAGGGCAGCCCCATGTCCGTTTAATGGACATAAGATCCGTTTAACGGATCTCCTCGGGTCAAAAAGGACCCCTTTCATTGCCCATGTCCGTTTAACGGACTTTCTCGGGTGAAATGGTGTAGTTTACTCGATACATGTCCGTTAAACGGACATGCATGGGAAAGATTGTGATTTTTCACACTATTGGAGGCCGAATCAGGATTTGTGGTCTCATGAAAGTTTTAGCTCTTGAATTCTACTTTCTAATGGTTCAAAAACGAAAGCAATCCAACTTATATGTTGAAAGTTATGGCGATCGCGCCAAGAGATGTTCAGATCGATTTAAGGTATGAACATGGGTGATTCTTTTGATCATAACTCCCTCATCCGACCTCCGAATGAAGTGATTCTTAAGGAAATAGATTAATAATACATGTATCTACCTCTCCATAAAAATTTGTATCATTTGGAGTTGATTTGAGGAAGTTTGTGTTAGAGCAAGTAAGAGGTCGGTTAGGAGAGCATGATTAGGGTTTGAACAGACTTAGACTTTTTAAGCATATCTTGAGTTGTATAACTTCGATTGAGGTGATTCTTGTTTCAAAATAAACAAGAGACATAGAAATATGATTTATATGAAGAAGTCAAATTGAAATTATGATTTGAAGACTTCCAAATTCTGTTCGCAAGTAGGATAATTGAGTTCAAGCATAGTGACTGATTTGTATAAGCGTACCATGGAAACATTGTAATTAAATTTTTGGGATGTTAAGAGCATGGAGATTAATTGATAATGTCTAATAATGGTTTAATGAAAAAACATATCCGCAAGAGGTTGGGATTCGGAATCAAGCGGGGTCCAACAGACGAATGAGTAAGCAAGAGAGTTGGGTTTCAGAATCGGGATCCAACAGCTTCAATCTTTTTCCTCATCAAAGAATTGTTAGTTGTTGCATCTATGATTCTTCGCGTGTAGAATGTTTACAGAAGGAATTACTTTCGTAAGTTATAATGTGGGTAGTTCCTCTACAACTCTTTAATTACTTCTATGCTTCATATAAAGACTCCCCTTTGCTTTGCTAGAAAGTCTCAGTACCTTATACTCAACTTCCACCTAAAAATTGAAACTGTTATAGTCTAATTCAGAATTTGATTTATGCATATAATTTGTAGCCCTATGTCTCTAGTTTATGCCAAATTAAATATCACTTTATGTGGATAACTACAGAATAAGATGTCATCAAAATACCAAAGTATGTTATGTGCTGGAAAGTTCGCAGCAATGAACTTTTCCAGAGAGGAAAAGTCTGCGTGAAAACTTACAAGTTCGCCGCAGTGACCTTGAATTGGCCACAACGAACTTCATCCTTCAAGTTGGCCACAGTGAACTAAGGAGATTTGGCTGTGGTGAATTTTGACAGAAACATTTGCGTAACATGTTTCAACTGCATTTTTTCCAAATTTTCACTTCCAACATCTACACCTAACACATCTTATACCTTAACCATCTTTTCTACTCCAGGTTTAGCTTCATTTTTTTACTCCATTTTAACTCAATAAAATCTATACACAAATCAAAATTTCATTCTTGATCATAAATACCCAAAATAGATCACAAACATACACTCATCCCAACACCATTATATGGATCATCCAACTTCCAAAACATTCTCTATAACAAATTATGGGTCATTAAAGATCATTGACAATTACAAAAACAAGACATTTACATCACCCATGACAAATACATGAAATTTACATAATTAAGCAATCAATCTTAACTTATTCATCATTCTAGCTTCATTTAACCATACCCATGACATTTATAGCATAACTACTTTTTGTAGCTTCAAATTCTTCCAACTTCTCAAGATCACCAAAAAATCCCTAATTTTTTTCATGCATCTAAGTAAGTCATCAAGGAGGTTGGAAGTTTTGGGTTTTCTTATCGAAATGAAGAAGATAAAAAGTAGGAAGTAGAAATTGAAAGATGAAAGATTCAACGTGGGTGGAGGTTTGAAGAATTAAAACCGAAGAAGGAGAAAAGAAAAGCCACGAAGGAGAAGAAGAACACAACAACAAAACACTTAATAGCCTTTGAACTTCAAAGAATCTTGAGAGATAATAAGGGGGTCTTTAAAATTAAAAGAGTAGTGGGCTTAAGGCATTGTTTGGCAAGTGATATTAGTCACTTGCCACATGTACAATTCCTAAAGCATTAGACTAGGTTCTTTCATTTAGATAGTCCAATCAATTTCAATTTCTAGCCTAATTGTCTTCCAAATTTTCAATGGCACTTTTAATAAATCTTAAAGTCTTTTATTAAAATTTTTATTGCCATTGGATAGTAATTTCTACTATCATTTAACAATTGTTTTGCCACTTAGCATTTTTCCTAGTCCAAAAATTACCTAAAAATTCAGGAATTTTTTGAAGTTCACCGCAAATTCTAAATCACTAACTATACCCTTCAAATTAATTTTCAATACAATAAAACCAAAATTCTCAATAATATCACATTACAATTTAATTATGCCCAGGATGTCAATGAATGCGTGTACAGTCATTTTAATATATGCCAAAAATTCAAATTTACATGTGTGTATGGTAACAGTATGTATGAGCATAAAAAATGCCTTTTTTTAAAATCTCTCATTGATCTCACATGTATCATATTTTAGGGTTTTGACCCTTGGTATGGGAACGGGATGTTACATTAGAGGTGAGTACACCAATAGGTAGTACCACAGTTATAGGAGAAGTTTGGAAGAGGTGTTTGATTCGAATTGATTAGGCAAAATTAGAGGCATACTTGATTATATTATAGTTGAGAGAGATAGATATTATCTTAGGCATGGAGTGGCTCACAACTCATAGGGCTATTATGAATTGTTATACTAAGGAGGTGGTGTTAGAATCTCCTAATCAGCTGAAAGCAGTTTTCAAAGGTATTAGTTAAGCAGTGCTATCCAGGCTGATCTCATTTATGAATGCCTTAAGGTTGATGCAAGGTGGATGTGAGGTTTACTTGGCCCACGTCATAGATACTCGAGCTAAGTAAAAAGTACAGGACATTTCTATTGTTAGGGAAATCCTGGATGTGTTTCCCGCAAAGTTGCCTGGCTTACCTCCAAATCGAGAAACATAGTTCACAATGGAGCTAGTTCTAGGTGCTGCTCTTATATTTATTCCCCCATATAGGATGACACCTGTAGAGCTAAATGTTGGGCCCTATTTTTGAAGCCCAACAATCGATCCAAATATCATAACCATAAGATGTGAGCATATTTCCTATAAGGTATTTCCATGGAATCTGGAGCGAGCCCACACTAGTCAAACAACCAAATCACCACATAAAGCATGAGCATATCATCTTATAATGTTATTTCAATTAACCCTCCTTAGACATCATCAGTTCATTTTTATTCTCATAATGTCCCAAAAATTCACTCACAATTTGCACAATGGCGTGCCCATACCAATTAATCACCATAATCAAATTCATTTCTCTTAATTCAGAACAGATTTAGGGAAACTTCAACCCATAATTTCAATTTCACTTCTTCAAAGAAATCAAAGCTTTAGGTCTCTTGTTTGCTTTGAAGCAAAAATCATCTTAACCGGAGCTCTATAGCTTAAGATATGCTTAAAACGCTAAAGCATGTACATACCCTAATTATGCTCTCCCAACCGATCTCTCATTTTTTTTCCATCAAACATTTTCAAATCAACTCCAAAAGATACAAATTTTCATGTAGAGTTAGATACATGTCTTAAGGATCTAATGCTTTAAGAATCGCCTCATTTGGAGATCAGATGAGCAAGTTATACTCAAAAGAATAAACCATGTTCATACCTTAAATCGATTTCAACCTCTCTTGGCGTGATTGCCATAACTTTCACCACAAATCTCAGATTGCTTTCGTTTTTAGACCATTGGAAAGAAGACATCAAGAGCTACAACTCTTATGAAGACCTCAAAGCGAGATTCGGCCTCTAAAATGGTCAAAATCACGAATTTTTTAGGCTGACTCGAGAATGTCCGTTAAACGGACATGCGTGTCCGTTTAACGAACATAGGCTGGCAAAACAGCCCTTTTTGCTCGAAAAGGTCCGTTAAATGGACATCCATGTCCGTTTAACGGACATGCACTAGACAAAGGTCCTTTTTCACCCGAGAAGGTCCGTTAAACGAACATCCATGTCCGTTTAATGGACATGCACTGGACAAAAGGCCTAAAACTCCTTCCAAAGCCCCTCCAATGCTTCTCACTTCCATCCTAACATCCTATACACCCATAATCATCCCAAATTCACTTATTCTAATGTAATAACATTCCTAAATCATTCAATTACCAATTGGAATGCATCAAACTCCCAAATCTCAACTCAAAAATTCATAACATACACAAATTCTCATCATTCTCCATACATATCATGTTCATACTTCCCATATAGCATCATCACTCTTAAGGCTTATATCTCTCAACTCCAATTCCCAAAATTTACATACTTTATGGCGTTGGAAAGCTAAGAGGATAAACTACAACTTTTATGAAGATCACTTTATCCAATTTAGCCTATATTAATCCAGATTTTCCCCTGACGTTGGTAACACAATTTCTATAACTATAAAAGCTTGCAAAATGCAATTCTCTTCATATCAATTCAACTACTAAAATACTTGTCATTACACTCTTAAATCTCACTTCAAAAGGTTCATCCCATAAAACTCTTTCAATCGCTAACATCCTATTCTAAAACAAAAACAATTCGAAATCTCAACAAAGAATCACAAGCATACACACAAGCCACTCCCATAATCATAAATTCTAAAAGACATATTCATATACAAAAGGAAATCCTCGATTTCCTGTTCTCATTTTTATGCAAAGTAAATCATTGAACAACCTTTACTTACAAATCAAAATACACCTCACAAGCTTAAACAAATACAAATAAATGCTCAATGTTTGGCATACTTAATAAGCTATACAAAGAGTTCAAACTAGCTTAGTATAAAAGCTATCTATCTCGGAGTTTTGTCCAATTGCCTTGCAAGGATCGCTAATTCTTCTCGTTCTGCACCTGAGGAGGGAAAGTGATGGGTTGAGCTACACAGCTCAGTGGCTAATATATTTATAGACATTGGCGATGAGTCACATAATCAAACATATATGCATTTAATCATATAAGCGTACACTTTGTATTGAAAGTCTAGCATTCACGATTTAATTCACATTCCATAATTCACAACATCATCACATATGACACATTTGATGTAATTCATCATCCAAGCATAACACTCAAAATGTCATCATAATTTGGCAAATTAAGATGCAAATGCACACATAATTGGCTCGAGGGTTCCGTGGAACAAAACGATGAAACCGAAGTTTACACCGTGAACGAAATGAGTCCATTTTCAGATCTCGTGGGTCACAAGCGGGCAGCCAGGAGAAGGCTTTACGTCGATGTGCATGTGACTACGAAACGGTTCCTTTCTCACCCAAACAAAGCACGTAATCACATTTTCATATTCTCATTATTTTTTTTCTTTTTTTCATTAATCAAAATGTCATAATACAAGGCATAGCACCATCATACTCAAATCAATCGTTCATATTCTCATACTTTTCTTTATACAAAATGCCATGACGCAATTCAATGGCATAGCATGATCATACTCAACTCAATTGTATCAAAATGCCATACATATTTCAATGCATAACATGCCATAAAACACATCATAATGCATTTCCATAACACAACATTTCAAAACAAGCCATTTAGCACACAATACACAAACAAGGCATTTTGCTCATATTACACAAAAACTATAAATAAATTACCCACGTTGTACTCTTGAAATCCAAATTCAATGATGCTCTTCCTCTTTCTCTTGGGTAGACTCTTGATTCCCTAACACAACCAACATTTCTATTCAATTCCAATTTAAATGGAAATTCCCCCAAATTTCCATA
>JAOTAZ010000219.1:28674580-28685930 GCA_025629785.1 Erythroxylum oxycarpum | reverse complement strand
TGCAAGTGATTTTAGAGTTTTGAGTTGCTGCCATTTCTCAGGGGTTAACTAGTTAGTTTAGTGGATTGCTTTCTTTGGTTGGGAGGGGTTTGGTTTTTTCACAAACTCTACCTTTGTACATAAACTCTTTTTTCTTATTTACTAATTTATTTACTGATTTACCAAAAAAAAAGTTATGAATGTATTTAACAGGCTTTAGGAACCCTTCAGAGGTCTCCCTTATAGCTGAGTAAGACAATAAAATTTTCTTGTCACCATAGACTCGGGACTAATATAGGAAAAGCACCGAACACATGATGGTGGTTTATGATAAACGACAAATAGTGAGTGTACCTTTAAATTGATTTTGTAAAGATTGTTTATACCTTACTATGAAAAGTATGTTTATGAATAATTCCATTAGTGCCACTACTACTTGAATTTAAAAGTTATAATTTTCATCAGGTTTACATATGCTTTGATTTAGCATTGAATTGAGTTTTGGATACAATTGGAAACTAATGACATGTCATATGCTTTGAATTGAAATTTGCATACGCTTTGAATTGGCATAGACAGATTTTGAATATGTTTTGAATTGTTAATGAAATGAGGCGCGCTTATGTATTAATTGTGATTGAGTCTATGGTACGCCATTAGGTCTTTATACAAACGATTATATTGATCAGAGTATGTCTTAAGATGCATGGCAGTGTTTGGGGGGAGTTCGTCACTAATATGGGTGGTGTTGTGTCTGTCAGTATGTCCTGTGAGTCACCCTTTGCACATGTGGAGTATATATTATGCTTGCACTTTAAGCGATGCAGAACTAGCTCCGTAATCACTAACTTATATGTAATGCTAGCATCGTTATGAGTAAACAATACAAAACTAGCTTCATAACAATTAGTATATAGATGTTAACCAGGCATGGATAAGCGATGCAAAACCAACTCCGTGGCCTTACACCTAAGGGTACCATATGGCAAAGAAAATTAGTGATAGGCTATGGTTTAAAAAGAAAGTTCAAGAAAGTATTGATTACCATCATTGTATATTTAAAAAAAAAGTGGAACTTGATCTCAGAAAAAAATGTTTTGTTTTACATATGCATTGATCTTATGAAAAGAAAAGAATGTATTTTGTAAGAACATTGATTATTACTTAAAAAGAAAAGAAATTGTTTTCTTTTATAAAGGTTAATATTTGTATAAATGTTTTTATTAGAAACTAATAACACTTACTGAGCTCGTTTAGCTCAGAGCCCTTTATTTTCTGTTTTTTAATAAAACCTCCTAGGTGCAGGTTCAGGGGCTTAAGTAGCAGGGACTCTACCTCGCGAGTAGTCAACTTCGTCAAATGTTGTTAAGTAGGCATTTTTATTTTTCCTTGTACATATTTTTTAGAACTGTGGTATATCTTTGAACATGTTTTAGAAAGTACATTTTTATAAAGAATGGATGTGTATAAAGGTTTTTTTAAATGGAATGTATGATGTTTTAGCTTTTCAAAGTTGATTGATGTAACTATTTAAGACTACATGTAAGTGGATTTGAAGTCCACAATTTGGAGTTGAGAAATTGATGTGATAATAGAAGCGTTTTGAACTTTTACAGGGACTTTGAAATTTTTGGGATGTTAAAATATATATGTTATTGAATTTTTTAATAAAATAAAAAAATAAAACTCCACTGTTTATATGTCTTATTGTGAATTGAAGCTTTTCCTTAACCAGGGCAATAGGCTTAGCTTTATGGGAACTTTTTCGGTCGACTCGGATATCGACTGGAGAGTTAACATGGAGTGCCAGGTAGGTCGCCTAGTCATTGCAAGATAGGGACCTGTCATTAGGCGTCTACGTGAAAATTTAATAGCTGATTAAGCATGCCAATAACTCATTCTCATACCCAATAACATAAATACTCATTCTCATACCCCAAGTTATTTCAAAATAATCATTCCTCTTCTTTTTCTTCATATCGTGCTTTGTTTGTTGTCAAGTATTTTCTTACACATCAAATCTAGTTGACATATAAATGAGTTCTCGATTATATTTTTAGTAATATCCCTCTATTTAATGCATTCTCATTCCTAATATACAAATAACTAGACCATATTTCTTGGTTTCCTTGAAGCTGAGTGATACAAACTAATATGGCGAGGTTATCACTCAACTTCTCACTTATCCTTGCCAAACTATAGTTCTTAGCGATTCTTACGCTTTTGTTATGCTTTCTTCTTTTTTGTTTTTTCTTCTATTTGTGGAGTTGATTTAATATATAGGTAAATACTCGACAACAAACAAAACGAGTTCTGAAGAGAAAGAAGAGTAATGATTATTTTGAAATAAATTGAGTTATTGGGTATGGATATAGGTTATGGGTAGTTAGTCATTAATTTTCCACGTAGACACCTACATATTATAGACAAAAAAGATTATGTTAGTCAAATCAACAAAATACTAACATAACTAATGTTTTAAACTGAGTTGTTAAAGTAGAAAGGTTAATAACCTAATTGAAAATTGTAAAAACTTAGTTACTGAATTGGAATAAATTTCAAAACATTGGGTACTTTAGAATATGTTACCCCTATAGAAATATTTATGATCATATGTTACCATTTGGTCATCATATTTACCACGCTTTCAGTTTAGTATGATTTTTTTACTAGGCTTGTATGATATTTAATGTTTGGAATTTTAAATTGTAGGACTAACTTTGAGGTTGATTAAGTTAAGAAGAACATGATGAAACTTTGAGTGATTTAAACTCGAACTAATATAAGTTTGATAAACTACCTTTAATCTTGCTAATATGTTTTGGAATGATTAAGTGGCTTATCATATTTTGTAGTCTCTTTTATAGATGTATAATTACGGTTCAACTCTATTACACGAATGGATTTGCTTAAATTTGTCATACCCCTCCATTTATATTAGGTATTATCTCTCTATCTTAACTTGATCTTATCCTCGTGCTTAAGTTGAATATTAATTGTTTGATATCTTTGGGACCTATAAATAAGTTTGAGATTCCCAATCTTATAAATTTCAATTATGAGTCCCAATCTTATAAATTTCAATTATGAGAACAAGCCTGTATAGCTAATAAGGGCCTATATTAACCAATTTATAAAATCAACATTCTTTACAAGTATATCATTTACACCAACTCTTTTTTAACACTTAAATTATAAATGGGAGTTGATAAGAAACATGTTTGATTGCATAATGTTGTTTTATTATAAACTCACCTTTCAAAGAAATAAGGATGCTTTTTAAAAGCATCTCTTGGTTAACATATTCTTTAGTCAAGCCAATATAAGTAAGGCAAAAAAAATGATAGTAAAATTTATCCCTTAATGAGTTCTTCATATAATCGTTATGTATGATCCAATTGTGTTTCATTGTATAGGACATTTCAGCTTTCTATAGAGACATAAAGAGTCTTTTTATCTTCATTGATGTGATCTATTATTGACCTTCCTTCCTTTTTATATAAGCTATAATGTGCAAAAGAATTATCCTATTTATTATTCTTTATAATTTTAAGTTCTCGTTTCAAGACCTAGTCTTTCATGTTTTCTTTAGTCTCTCTGCTTTTGATAGAAGAAAGCTTACTTGAGATGTTTGAGACAAACTTGTTGTATTTTAGAGTTAAGCCTAATTCTTTCACCTATATTTATGATATGGATAGTAGTAGGGATATGGTTAGCTCATGTAGTGAAGTGAGCTTTTTATAACTTCTCTTTTTTTGAAAATTAAAAATAATATTATATTACCTTAGCAAAAACTAGTACATATCTCTGTACAAAGAAATTTTCTGGCTATAACATACAATCTAGTTAACTAGTACACCACTTAACTAACTAGATGCTGCAAAAGAAAACATTATAGTGACCAGTTCCTTCTTACTTCATGGCTAACTAACTTGTGTTTGTCATTAGCGATATTGACCTCTCAGATCCAATTCAAAATAATCTCTACCAATTGTTGATTACTCGTTTCCATACCTTTATAAATTCTTTGATTGCATTCTCGCCATATGGAATAAATTATAGTACTCATTTTGCATCCTATGTCGTTATGAGACATCTTATAAAGATGTCCTCAGAACTTAGGAATGCCAAATCTAATTAAAGGATGTTTTTAAGGAGTTCATTTCCATTTTCCTAGGAATTATACTGATGACTTTAAAGTAAAGCTCATATCTAACAAGCTTAGGAAGATATAATTTTAAGGGTTAGCTACATCGGGTCCTCCATAGTTTGGACCTTTTTATATCAATCCTTAATTTTCGTAAACTATTATTTAACCCTTATGCTTTATATACTAATGTCTTACCTGCAACCACTATCATCAATTGTTGTTAGTAAAATAATAAACACAATAAAATGACAAAATCTTAAAATATTTTAGTGTTATATGGCATGTTGTAGTACCCACCCTCGCAAGACATGTACCCGACATCCTGAGTGATGTCTGAGTGCAAACCCCGCAAGGGCGGCCTGCTAGAATAGTCGAATACTTGAAACTTAGTACAATTTTTTTCACATTTATCATACAAGTATGCAGAAATCAGTAATCAAATTCGGGCCCATTATATTTTATAAACATTTTCATTTATAATCATCACTTGCCACAATTGTTAATACACTTTATAATTTGTATATGTACGTTACACAATAGTTGTAGAAAAACAATTCAGAACAAAAATCATTGAAGACATATGCAGGTGCAATCTGATCCCGACCTCTATCTCTAACTTGAATGCAATAGGTATACTCCCGTTTGCCTAATAGGGTACTCTTCTGAGCCTGAAAAATAATTGCGAATTTTGGATGAGTTTTTGCAACTCAGTGAGTGACCATTCTCAATGGCTCATTCAATCACATAACATATACAGTTCACATTAAACACATATCACATTCAGAAGTCATTCAAATCATTATAATCATTCATATCATGCATATGCAATGCACATAAGACTCACTTTTAATTTGTTATTTTGTTGTGACCGAGTACCTTTTTCACTAGCCCATATCCTTTAGTGGATACTGGGCTGGCCTATATCCCTTGTTGATATCGAGCTGTATCAGATAAGTCCCATATCCCTTAGTGGATACTGGGTATATTCATAACTGAGTCTGAGGCTCTTATCACATATCGAGCTTTAAGCTCTTTTTCAATGGCGGCTCTGGTCATAATTGCCTTTATGTTTCATGCATTCATGGAATGGAATGCATCAATCACTTATGATCAATCAGTCACTTTCTCATGTCATCGGACCTTAGTACAACATTCAACATTTAAATTAAGAATCACTTTTTCATTCACACGCATATTCACATTCAGAATGCGTTTATCATTGGACCATGGTCCAACATTTAACAATCAAGTTGTGTACACTTATTTCAATCAAATTCACATTCAAGGAGCATTTCAATGTTCTCACATTTTTCAAACTCCTCGGACATATATTGTTCAGAATCAACACATTCGCATCAATCATATTAATAATAATTCAATGCAGAAATTTAAAACAGAACAAACACTTAAAATAAGACCATCTAGGTCGACTCACAGTACGATCCTGATTAGCATTTACTTCCAAGTTCTGGAAATGTTTGAATTAGGACGTTTATCCTGCACATCCAAATTATACAATATACACATTGCACACGCACATTAATAACTTTGGACAATTATAAGCATTTATTTATGCACAAATGTGTATATGGATTATGTAAAATGCATGCTCAATGACAATCCTGGGTATATTATCAATTTTCACAACTTACGCATATTCTCTTTTTATAACTCAATTACTCGTCATTTCATTGTTAGCATTATTTGCTCTTATTATCAAATTCTCATTCACTTTAACTTAGTACACTTTACTCCTCTTCTTTGAATCACTATCTTAATAATGTGAATATCTTTATTCCCAAACAAACTCATACCTTTGGTACTTTGATATCAACACTTCATTCACTAATGTTATTCCAACATTACAAGATTACACATTCCAAACTCTCGTTTCTTCTTATAAATTTCTCTAAATTTTCAAACCTTAGGGTCTATTTTTCATGATCAATTAGACAATGGAAACAAAGTAATTTGGTAACACTTTCTTCTGGTAGAACGTTCCCCATTGTATTAAGTTTCTAATGACACCAAAATTATTCAATTTGGTTTAGAAATCCGAAATTTATCCTTAAACATTTCCGGACTGTTCTTATACTGAAATGGAACACTATACTCAACTTCCATCCATAAATTGAGGTCTTAGAGACTAAATTACTGTTGCCCCTAAATATTTATTTTTTGACTAAGCATGATTAAATATTTTTGGAGTTTTGCAAGATTTATGTGTATTGGGATTAATTAGCATGTTAGTATTAAGGAGATTAGGTGGCATGAGTTAATAGAAATAAAGATGAAGTGTTAAGTTGCCTAAAGGGTAGTATGGGGAGACCACTTAAGCATTTAAGTTCCTAAGCTAATTAGTAAAGGCAAATTGGACATTGTGCTTTCATTAAGGGTATAAAAGAGAGGAGAAATGAGTGGCTTGCAAAGGAGAAGAAGAGAAAATGAAATTGAGAGAAGAGGGAGAGAGAAAGTGTCGTTGGTGGAGAAAGAAGGAGAAAAAGAAGAGATAAGTTAGGGCTTCCATTTTCTTTGTGTTCAAGAGGGATTTTAGGTTTGGAGGGATTTTCTTTGTGTAGGAAGCATGAAAGAAGGTTTGGAGAGGTTTTGGGAAGCCCCATGTCCATTTAACGGACTTTAGGTTCATTTAACGAACCTTCTCGGGTCAAAAAATACCCCTTGCTTTGCCCATAGACGTCAGTTTAATGGACATTCTCTGGTCATTTGGCCTCCTAAGCCCGATACATGTCCGTTAAACGGACATTCACAGGAAAGATGGCGATTGTTGACACATTTAGAGGCAGAATCAGGTTTTGTAGTCTTCAAGAAAGTTGTAGCTCTTGAAGTATACGTTCTAATGGTACAAAAATGAAATCAATTTGACGTCTAGATTGAACGTTATGGCGATCGTGCCAAGAGAGGTTCAAATCAATTTAAGGTATGAACACTGTCTATTCGCTTGGGCATAACTCCCTCATCTGACCTCCTTTTAAGGTGATTCTTGAACCAATAGATTCCTAAGACTTGTATCTTTCTCACCAAAAAAATTGGTATGATTTGGAGTTGTATCAAGAGAGTTTACATTAGAACAAGTGAAGGGTCGGGTTGAAGAGCATAATTGGAGTATGTACATGCTTAGGCTTTTTAAGCATATCTTGAGTTTTAAAACTCCGATTGAGGTAATTCCTTCTTCAAATCAAATTAGAGACATAAAGTTACAATTTCTTTGAAGAAGTCAACTTATGATTTTGGTGATTGATTAGTGTGCGCTCACCACCATTGTGGAATGACAGCAAATGACCTTTAGGGTTTCAAGCACAAGGTTTAGGACTTCGAAAGTTGGGCTTCGGAAATAGGGTCCAACAGTTAGACTGAGCCATTAAAGTAAGGAAAGTGTTTTAGATGTTAAGGAATGATTCCAAGATCATGTCAATTAGTTATGAGACGTGTATTAAGGATATATACTCGAGATTGTCATTAACATGCATTGTATATATTCCATATATACATATATGCATAAGTGAATACTTATAATTGTGCAAAGTTGTGGCATGTATAAATGTGTATGTATTGCATGATATAGAGGTGCATATAGAGCGTCATCATCTAGACGTTGTTGGGACTATGAGGCAATAGCTTCTGGAGGAAACTGTGAGTAACTTAGACGGTTTCACTCAATTAATTATTTGTGTTAGATTATATTTTGAATTAGCTTATGAATGTGATTTGATTTTGTTCATTTCGGACAATGAAGGTCTGAGGCTTCTGATGCTTGAATGTGATATTGAAGTGCTACTTGTATGTGAATGTGAAGAAAAAAGTGATTTCTCAAATGATTATTGAATGCAAGGCTAAGGTCCGAAGATAAATATATTCTGAATGTGAATGTGAAATCATATGATTGATTGAAAATATGAGAATGTGAAGCATTCCATTACATGAATGCATGAAAAATAAAGGCAATTGTGATCGGAATTGCCAGTATAAAGAGCTTAAGGCTTAGACTATGATCAGAGCCTCAGGCTTAGTTGTGATTATACTCAGTATCTACTAAGGGATATGGGACATTATCTAATACAGCTCGGTATCCACGAGGGATATGGGCTAGTAAAAAGACACTCGGTCATAATGACAATAATAAATAAAAGTGAGTCTCATATGCATTGCATTTATAATTGATATATGTATTTTATATGAATGAAATTTTAGGTATAATTGTTTTGAAAATGATATGTGATGCCTTATGCAAAAATGCATAGATGTGAATTATATGTTACGTGTGTTGATGTGTTACATAAATTGAGTGAACCATCGATGATGGTTACCTTATTGAGATCGTAAACCTCATCAAAATTGCAACGTTGATTTTTTAAGACCGAGAGAGGACTTTATCTACTAAGAGAGTCTACAAGAAGCAATATTCTTGTATTTTTTGGAAAGAAGAAATGGCTAAAAGGTTGGTCAACTGAGATTGGTGGATTAGATAGAATTTTTGTATAATTCCTCATATGTAACATAATTTGTATTTAGTTTTGTCATTGTACATATTCGGATGATAATGTAAAGATACAATGCACATATTGTTTAAGTAATGAAATGAGGAATTTGGCTTTTAAATATTGTCTCTTTCTTGATGGTGTCTTATAAGTGAATAAAGAATGATGATGCCATGTTTAAGTGAATGTTGTGAATGCTCTAGCATGCCATTATTATAGGTTAGGTACTGGAATGTGCTCATGGTGTTCCATTACGTACCCCACTATAGGAATCATCCAAAATTTTCTTAGGGAAATCAAGGCAAAACAAGGAACAAACCTTCACTAGGATTTCAACAATAAGCATCTCAATTTAAAAAGCCTACGCTGAAGGAGATGATGTAAAGATTGCTCAAGATTCTAATGCAAGACATTAATGAACGGAAACTTCTATATGTAACTTAGAAGTTCAAATCGGTCAAATTGCTAAGTTAGTTTCTGAAAGTCCACTGGGGAGTCTACCTAGTACATCCAAAATTAATCCTAAAGAACGTGTAATGACAATCACTCTAAAGAGTGGAAATGAGCTTCAAGAAGAAGAAGGATACTACTGAGAGTCAATGTAATGTTGAAGGTGAAGGCTGCCTTAAGAAAATGAAAGAATATTGACCTGTCATCCTTTATCTTACAAAAATGAAAAAATATCTAATGGATGCACATTTTGGTAAGTTCTTTGAGATGTTTGAGCAATTACAAACTAACTTACCTCTTGTTAAAGTTTTTGTATAGATGCCAAAACATATGGAACTTTTGAGGGAGTTATTATCAAACAAGGAAAATATGGAGGAGTTATCAACTGTTACGTTGAGCAGAAGGAGCTTAGAGTTCTGAAAACAAAATACCAGAGAAGCTTACAAATCCAGGGATTTTTACTATCCCTTGTGAAAATGGTAGTTTTAAAATAAATAAGGCTTTAGTTGAACTAGGGGCTAGTGTACTGCCCCAGCATATACCCTAAAAGTATTATAGCATGTATAGGGTGTATTAAGAAGTGGACATAACGAATTAAGTACATCTAAATATAGTAAGAAATATAATGGCACTTAACGTAAAATACAAGGGTAAATGCATAATTTGTTTGCTTCAATATGGACATATATACTTAGATGTGAAATATACATAGAAATTTTTGATATGTTTGCTTGGATTATGAATGTGATGTGAGGGGAATTGATAAAAGAAGTATTCCATAAGTAAATGGGATGCTTTTGATTAAATTTGATGTATTTTTGTATTACTCTTGCAAGATAAAACTGAAGTTGGTTGATTTAGGATATGTACCTCGTTAAATGGATAGGTTCCACTAAATAGACTTCTGTAATTTGGCCATATCTTTGCCTATAGACCTCCAAATTGGATAATATTAAATTTAAATTAAACTAGATACATAGATATAAAACTTTCATGGAGGAACCAAAATTTTATTATGCCTTTAAGGTCTTTGAATTCTATATTAAAGTTGAATTATGGCTACTATCCTTGTTTTCAAATAGCCTGTAGTGTTTTAGGTATAAATCTCAGAATAATTAACCAAATTGCATGAAATTTATTACTTTAGAAGATTAAGACATAGGAGAATGAAATTAATTAAGAAGATTGTAGGCCAATGTGGGAAGTAACAGAAGAAGAAGGACCAATATGCATTTTTTGTAAAGTTAACACATGAACCAATTGGATTAAGGCATGTGTGATCAATAATAATAAAGGATGTGATTGAGCCCAAGTTTATCTTATAAATTGGCTGCACTTTCATAATTGTTAATGTACTTTTTGACTCCTAATTTGTGATTTTTGTGCTTAAATTAGTTCCTTATAGTGACCTCATATTATTTGCAATTTGTTAGTAAAATTGTTGCAAATTGATATTAATTACATTATAATTTTTCTAAGGACAATTGATATTGCAAATTGCTATTTTGTATTGTAGGAAAAAAAAAGGAGTCAACCGTGTCAGTAAGTCAACAGGACGTGAGCCTTCAAGCACGTCACGGCGCATCCAGTAAAAGACACGTCGCAGCGTACACCAATGCCTACGTCGCGACGCATCAACACGTCGTGACGTCCATTAATTAACCTGCCGTGGCGAGCGAGCAAGAGCAGCACGTCGGAACGTCCATTAATTAACTCATCGCGACGTGCAGACGAATATTCGAACTTTAAATGGAAAATTCTCTCATTTTTTCGACCCGACCCGACCCCTTCCTTTAAAAACTTGCCAAATTAGGTTAAAGCGAGACGGATACAAAGATAAAAATACACAAATATACACGATACACATTCGGCAGCCACCAGAGATGACTGAAACCTTCCGATACCCTATCACCATTATTTCCATCTCTGATCATCATCCATCACCGTCGGCCACTTCATTGTCACCACCACCGTCGATCTCTGTAGCTATGGGCAACATCGAAATTTCAACAGTGACAAGAATTTCCAGAGTCAGCACGGCTAAGGCTTCCAACATCTTGAAAGTGTAACAATGGCTTGAGTTCACCGGACTTCAAAGGGGAGTAATACGACATTGTTGAAGTTTAATTATATTATTCTAAATCGCTGAGTTATTTACGGTAGTATGGTTAGATTAGCATGGTTAGAGTTTAATCATATGTTGAACAATGTTTTGTGATATGAATCTTGTTATATGTAGAACTTGATGCTTAATATATGAAGTCTCATATATGTC
>JAOTAZ010000219.1:28658811-28672922 GCA_025629785.1 Erythroxylum oxycarpum | reverse complement strand
GTACGTTCCGTTTTGGACCGACCCAAACCGTTTTGATGTGTTATGTGATTTTGATTTTGTTTATATTTGTGATGCATGTATAATGTGATGCATTCATGTTTTTGGAAATTGGTTCTGATTTGTGAAAACATTTAAGAATTTTGAGAAATGAAAAATTGAGTTTTGCAATCGTAAAAATTTTGGAAATTGATTTTGAAAAGTTGAAAAGTTTTAAAAAATAAGCTTTTGATGAATTATTTCTGTGAAATGTTTATAAATGGAAAATGAGTTTTGAAAATTCTTTTACTTATTGTTCAATTTATAAATATGTTATCCACGAGCTGTCTAGCTCACCCCCTTTCATCTCCATCTTCAGGTATCGAGCAGGAGATCGGATCAAAGAAAGTTTACGCATTTGTTCAATTTTGCTTATCTTGTGTTTTGTGTATTTTGGATTTTGATTTTGGTTTTGGTGTATGGCTTGGAAAGCCATTAAAGTTTGTAGTACATTTATTTTGGAATGTAAGTGACTTTTGAGCTTGTGTAGGGAATTGAGATATAAATTTGTGTATGGTTATGATATATTAATGGGATTGATTAAATTATGGATTTGTATTTTGAAATAGAATAGTGAATTATGGTTTTGTATTGTATATTGATTGTGTTTTGGATTCCGGACGGGTGGTCCGATGATGTTGATGATTGAGAATTATTTGAAGTGTTATGTAGATGATGATGATTGAATGTGTTTGTTTATGATGGGAATCGGACAGGAGGTCCGATGAATTGTGTGTATTTGGTTTGGTTTATAGAAGTGTGTTTAAAACTCTTTGCAGGTTTTTGGGTTTTATAAAATGCAGCCGTTATGCTGCCCAATGTTTGAAAAAGGACAAATAAGAATTGGTTAGAAGATAAATTAAGGGATATGTATAAATGTAGAAAAAGGATCTTATGTTTTGGGATTTGGATTTATGGATGAATTTTCAAATGGAAAATTTGTTCTCTTTGTATAAGATTGAATAAAGAAAAAAGAAATGAATAATATGAGAAAGAAAAAAAAAGTTATACCGGATTTCGGATTGGTTTAGTCTTAAGGTTTCCAACGCTAATTTGTTTCAAAATATAAGCTTTTGGATGTCGGAATTTGTATCAGTTCGATTAAGCGATTTGTTTTCGTTGTTTCCGAACCCTTCGATTTGCTTTCGATACTTTCGCTTTATGACCTCCGATCCGATTTGTATTTCGCTTTTGTTTCCGATTTCCTTTTGTTTGTATTCTGTGCCTTCGGATGTGATTTCTTTCGTTTGTTTCCGCACGCGTTTGATCACGTTTGTTTTTTATTTGTTTCGCCTTCCTGTTTTTCGATTTCTGTTTTCCGATTGAGGTCCAGTTCCGAAATCGGGTCCCAACAAAACTAGTTACCATGCGCTTAATGTTGTCCACATTAAATAGTTTTCATGACAATACCATGCTAGTTTGGTAAAATATTAGCAACGATTGGACATTGAAAACTCTATTTCCGTACCAAAAGAAATAATACATACAAATGTTTGTCAAGCCTACAATTAGTTTCCTGTTGTTTGAATATTTAACTTTAGAAATTATTTTTGTCCTACTTTTTAAGTCTGTTCATAAATAAATAACATATTATGAAAAGGTAATATCACTTCTCAATTTAATATGAAACATAAGTTAGTCTTTAATATTTTGAAAAGTTCAAATTATTTGTTAAAATCTAATAGAAGACACTATTTTCAAAGGTGTATACAAATATAAATAGAATTAATCTTAAGTCAGATTATTAATGTAAAACTAATACAATGTTGACTAATTAAAAAGTAAAATAACTTTATATATATATGATAGAATAAAATATATAAACTTTCTTTGTAGTTTAATAAATTTATAAAAACTCTTAAACTAAACAAAATGCTTTATAATATTCAGTTTTCTAAAAAACCCTTATCTTAAATTTTGGTTAAAATAACATGTGACATGAATATCTCACTTATCAAGTACTATTTAAGAGATGATTCAATTCATCTCTTAAACTCGAACCCAATTAATCAAATATGTTTTAAATTAATAATTTATTATAATTATATTAAATTGTTAGCTTAAGATAAAGTTAATTAGTTTGGGTGAGTTTTAAGAGTTAAAGTTAGTTTATCATATTACTAATATTTGATTATGTTTCATTATTAATTTTTAATAAAAGTATAAGTTAATACAACTTTTCTATCATATTAGAGACATTTGATTATGTTTCATCATTATTTTTTAATCAAAGTATAAGTTAATAAGACCTTTCTAAATTAAAAATAATTTTTTCAAGAATTATTAAAAATTTTAAAATGTAGGAAATATCTATGTCTTTTACTTATAAATATACATATATGATCAATAATTAATTCTTGGTTAAAATCATAAAACTATTCACGAGGCTCGTACAACTACGACTATTCATTAAAAAACGGGCTGATACGAATTATCATTAAGATGAAAGAAAACAAAACGTATTCAGTTATTATGCGTTAACTACATATACAGGGAGAAACATATATTTTGTGTTAACGATCAAAAAAAGAAAAACTCGAAAATAAATAGAAGAAATGACAAAAAGTTAGAGAAAGTTCTTCGGTGTTACCGTCGGATCCTCCATTTCCTCTATCTCAGATTGATCCTCCTCTCAAGTTTGACCTTCTTCAATCAATGGCCTCGACACTTTCTTCTTCTGATGAATACTCCGAACAACAACAACAACAACAACAACAAGACCAGTCAGCCACAGACACAGACAAAGAGTGCGTTCACAAGACCAAAACCATTCAGTTTCTGGGACGCACCACTCCCATCGTTCTCCAAAACGACAATGGTCCCTGTCCTCTTCTCGCCATCTGTAATTCTCTCTCCCTCTAGGGTTTCCCCCTTCTATTTTCTGTTTCCCTGCTGCCCGCAAAATCAAAATAAAGAAAACAAATGCCCAACTGATTCCTTTCCTTTTCTTTTTAGGTTAAAATGATGAATTAGTGAATGTCTTTGTTTTCCATTGTATTCCTCACTGAATTGACCCGAATTTGATATATTATGGCGGCTCTTGAGCGGAATCAGGACTAGGAATAAATTGTTATCATCATTTTGGAATAAATTGTTATCATCATTTTTTGTGCGTTTGGGTTAGGTAATGTTCTTCTGCTCAAGAACAACTTGAATTTGAGTCCCGACACCGCTGAAGTTTCTCAGGAGAAATTGCTGTCTTTGGTTGCCGAACGCTTGATTGATTCCAATGCTAATGTCAATGTAATGATTCACAGCTTTCTTCTTTTGGTTGCTTTGTGATGTTTCTGTTGGCTGTTACTGTAAATCGCTTTTAACTGCTCTCTTTTCTTCCTATTGAAGGATAAAGATGCAGGGTATCTTGAGAATCAGCAACAGAATATTGCTGATGCAATCGATTTGCTTCCGCGACTTGCTACTGGAATTGATGTAAATATAAAGTTTAGGAGGTAGCATTCTCTTTACCCCTCTCTACATGAAATGTTGAAGCCCGATATTTAAATTGTTGCTTGTGGGTTTCACAGGATAGATGATTTTGAATTCACCCCAGAATGTGCGATATTTGATTTGCTTGACATTCCTTTATATCATGGTTGGATAGTTGATCCTCAGGTATGCTCATTCTTACCCACAAACAATGTTTGATTTTGTAGTGTAATTTTGTGCACATTATGATGCCTTTACTATTACCTGATATTTCTGTTATGCATCACCTTGTAAGCTCAAATGAAGTTTCTCAATGGGAGTCATTATTTTTGTTAAGCAGACACACTAAAAGAGTGCGGGTCGGATGGATTTATCTACCTTAATACTCCATATTACTTCTTTTATTTGAAGTTATGGGGAAATCTCCTCCTTCCTGTGGTGTAGTATAACAATGCTTTTTAAAATGAAGCTCTTTCGTCCCTTTACTTATAAGAGTTAGTTCAAAGGCACTTCATATCTTTTAGAGTGCAAAATGTAAAATCTTCTTACTGTTATATGCTTCAATACCAGCCATCCTACTTGTGGATTGTTTATCCAAATTTGTGAAGGATTTTGCTATCCTTAGGTAGGCACCACTGGGGTTTTAGCAAAGGTATTCTTTCATAGTTGTTAAGATAATGGGATTTAGCTTATAGAGTTGTTTTTATATGGACGGATAGTAGACTGATATCCCTAAGACATATTGCTAGGAGGTTATGTATTGGATGGCCTGATTAAACTATTGACGTATGTTGTTTCACATTGGTTCAAGCATAAGAAACATAGTTTTGGTACGTATGTTATGTGCAAACACAGTTTTCTCATAGTTGGTGGATTCCATTTTCTTTTTCATATGATTTTGGTTCTATTTTCTTTTTTTTATTTTATCTATTAGATGTTTGTCACTTTGCTAATCTCAGTTGAGGTCGAGTATTCTAATATGAAATCCACTTTTTTAAAAAATGAATGGGATTTGGAAACTTTGTTACTCTTTCTTTTATGAAAAAAAAACATTGCATGATGAGAAATTAACATTCCATTGGAAGTTATTATACGAAGTATGGAGTCAGGTGGTTCATCTATTTATATGTACAACAACAACAATAATTCTGTAAAAATCCTGCTAAAACGCGGGATCTGGGGAGATCTAATAATACGCAGCCTTCCTCCTAACTATTAGAGAGGCCTTGTCCTTAACTAATAAAGAGGCTTCATCTATATGTGACCACTTCTAAAACTAACCCTACCCCCTTAAGCTATTGCATGCAACTTCATTTCCTTCACATTTAGTATGAGAGGAAACAAAGGTTTTGAAAGTCTGCCCTTCACATTTTATATTAATGGCTAAATTGACCCTGCTGGAAAGGTTTTTGTTACCCTCCATGACTGCATTGAAGAGCTCCATGCAATTATGCTCTAATGTTGCCCATGTAAATCCCAGCTGTCCTCCCAATTTGATCCCAAACAAGCAGGCCTTGCTTTTTGCAAGTTGACACCTCCTACTCTTTGCCTCACATATTCAAAATCCTGCCCCTAGATTCCTCTAGAACTTTCTATCATTGTTCCTGGATACACTCCAATTCTCCAAAGTTTGCTAATTCTCAGTAAATATGGAGAGCATCTCAGAATTGTGTAAGCATATCTATTGCTTTTCTTATTTATTTATATTCAACTTGTGTTGCCTGATTGCAACTTTATTTCGGAACCTTGCAGTGGGTGCTAGTGATTCAATGCCATATCTGCTACTTCCTGATATGTTTCTTGGAAATGATGCAAAATCTGAGGGTTCTTGCTAGATGACTATTGTTTCTTTTATTGAACTGTTACAGGATTATGACACTGCTTATGCCATTGGTTCAAAGTCCTATAATGCTCTTACTGCAGAACTTGTTGCGTTGGAAACACAGAAAATGGAAGGCAACCATAAGAATGACCTTGATGAAGAAAATAAGAATGACCTTGGGGAAGATTGTGTTGATTTTGCTGCAGCTACAACTGCTACCCTTGGTGTTCCATCCCCAAGTCTTTCTAAAACTAGATCTTTTGATGAATCCCCGTGTTCTGACCACTTGAAACTTAGAAAAGGGGACCTAGAAGAAGAAGCAGAGCTTCTAAAGGCCTTAAAAATGTCAGAGGCAGATTTGCCAACTTCAGTAGGTGAGTCACTTATGGCCCAAGTGAATGACGGGGTTGTTTCTGTTGATTTAGATGGGACTACATGTATGAAGATTTTTGAGCCTGCAGATTCACTTGATACATCAAAGGACATTGGGGTTGATACTAAGAATAGTGCCTTGACCAATGATAACAATAAGTTGACATCTCCTGAAAATCTTCAAGCGGAAATTGCATGTTCCTCTATAGAAACTGATCAGAGTGTATCTCTTCCTAAGTCTACTAATAAAGATTCTGAAGGCGATATGTCTTGCAGTGATGTGGTTACCAAGGATAGTATTGAGAAGTTGGTTCCGTTGGAGGGCGTGCAATCTCATTCTTCTGGGGAAAATACTGAACCAGTTGATATGGATGTTGTACAGGGACGTGAAAAATTCGCGAATCAACCCACTTCAACAACAAATGTTCATGTGCCAGCAGAATTTACAACTGCACACGATATGGAAATGTCAGGTATATCTGCATCCAATCCAGAGTCAGATTCATCTAGTGGCGCAATGCAGAACGCAGATTCAGCTGAAGCATTCACTTCAAGTGTTGATGGAAGTGAACCTATTTATGAAGGAGAAGAGTGCATACTGGACTCTGGAGCTGCAGTCTATGAAGATCGAGAGCCTATGTATGAAGGTGAGGTGATCCTTGCTGAACAAGCTGATAAGACTGTGAGGCCTAATGATGAAATCACCCCACAGCAAGGTTAGTTTGCTTCATGTTAAAATGTGTAAACTTTCTTTTTTAAAATTGTTGATGTTTCATCTGGCATCACAAATTTTTTTTGTACACATACCATAAAATCTTTGTTACATATTTTTTCAAGAGACTTTGTTTATTTTTTTAAATATTCATCAGGGAAGCTGATAAGGAACTTCTTGAACAGCAGTGCTAATCAGCTGACCTTTTCTGGGTATGTTGATTCATTTGTCAGTGTATAAAATTTAATTATAATTATTACTGTTTTCCTCCAGTCTCATCTGAATTTGTGGAAGTCATATCAGAATTGGTTATTTTGCAGCCTTTTCTGCTTACAAGATGGGCTTAAAGAACGTGAGCTCTGTGTGTTTTTTCGAAATAATCACTTCAGCACCATGTTTAAGGTTGGTTAACAAATTTGACATGCAACTGCTGTCACTATTGGTGAATGCCATTTGCCTACTTATCTGAACTATGGCGATCTTGGAAGATATAAATTATTTCTTTCTTGGTCTACTAGCTCTGATGTATTCAGTCTCCTCTCTTGTGCAGTATGATGGTGAACTTTATCTCTTAGCTACAGACCAAGGTTTCATAAATCAGCCTGATCTAGTATGGGAGAAATTGAATGAGGTAACACCATTAAATAAGGGTTTAGACTTCATCACTGATTCCTGACTGAGAGATGGTATAACATAATACTGAGAGATTGGGAAGTGTTGACTTTTCCTATTTGTGGATTTATCTTGTTAAGAGCTGCAGAGTGCAGTGATCTTTTCCAGATTAAATTATTTATATCGTCTAAGACCTCTCACGTTTGTTTTCTAGGTTCCAAATAAATTAAGAGATAACCCTAAAAGTGAAAACTCAAAGTTGGGCCTGGAATGTTGGGTCAAGTTTCCCTTGGTAAAATTTCCGACAGTTTGGTCTTGATGTTGACTGCCTGCGTTTTGCAGGTCAATGGAGATTCTTTATTCATGACTGGCAATTTTAAAGAATTCAAAATGGAAAGCCATGAAAGTGACAGATGGGATGAACAAAATGCCTTGGACAGCACTGCAGTATGCATATAATTTTGGTTTGAAAATGAGGAGATTTGTAGCATTTACAAGTTTGATCATTGGTTTTTTTCTTTTTTGTCAGGATTACATTTCCAGGATTAACACTGATCCACAAGATATGAAGTAATTACTCTTGACTTAAACCAGGGTCACCTCATTTTGCTGCAAAACATATTGAATAAATGATGATCAGTGATCCTATAGCATCTTTGTATATTTTCCATTCCCTTTAATCCTATAATCTTTTACCCTTATTAGGGCTTAAGTTAATATTGTCAGTTTATTGTTTTGTCAGCGCTGATCTGCAATTAGCAATAGCACTTCAGCAACAGGAGTTTGGGCAACAACACTTGCAGCGGAATAATCTGCAGCAACCATCCGTTAGTAGCAGTTCGAGACTAGTTACTGGTCCTCAGGTAGACAATTTATAGTGCTACAGTTGGATGCATGTAAATCATGCTTGTCTAATAAATGACGTGTTTATGTCATGAGGAAATTGTTTGTTGCAGTTTTTACACGCCAGCTCAGATTTTTACTTTTTGCAGTAACTACGTATCTGTGCATGTGGTGCGTGCGTGGATAATATGAATGTTTTGTTCGGGAACTTAAAAGTTTGCATGGTAGTTGACATAGCATAAATGGTCGAGGAGTAATGCCTTTTTGCTTAAGTAATTTACCATTTTGGAATTATGTGATTAGGTTCACTTCTCTCATTTTTTGATCTCAATGCCCATAATTATACTGAATTGTTCTGCAGGTGCCGAGAAGCAGTGTGAGAAACTCGTCTTCGACTGCTAGAACTGAATCAAAAGCTAAAGATAGGTGTAATGTGATGTGACTTGTCTTCGGTGGCAATTGGCATTGTTTAATGTAAATGGTTTGTAGCTTGGGCCCAAATGTATGATGACATTAATAAGACACTTTGACCTTACATGTGACTAGATCGAATTTTTGGTCATTAAAAAGGAAGTATATAATGCCTAGACCTTGTAAATCATCCGAGTTTACGCCTTCTTCTAATTCCCTTCCCAATCTTTACTCCTATTTCAATGAAACATTCCAAGGCAAAAGATCCCAGATTCATCTTGTAAATAACTGGACTTTCTCTCTCTCTCTCTCTCTCTCTCTCTCTCTCTCTCTCTCTCTCTCTCTCTCTCTCTCTCTCTCTCTGTGGGTGTGTGATTTTGGTAGCTCCTACTCCTTTGAAGTCCATATAGTAATGGATCGTAATTTGGAGAATGGAGAATTACTTTCCTGGTCCCACTATTGTTCAGCATGTGCCATGCCATTTTCTCTTAAGGCGAACGTTGGAAAAGTGGGGGAGATAATACGGGGTGAAGTTTTGGATTCTTTTGGAAATGCCCCCTATCAATTGTCATTATTAGGAATAGCAACCAGTCAAGTCGGCTTATGTTATAGGCTAAAAATTTTATTAGGCGTCCAGGTTTGAGTGCAATCAAGTTTTATGGCGGTCCAAAATTAGTGATAAAATGTTTCAAAACTTGACCGGGTTGGCTTAGACATGAAAATTTTAAAATTAATGTTAAATATCTTCAACACCCAAAATATATAATAAAAAATACGTAATAGAATTTAAGTTTCTAAATGCAAGTGATTATTGATTACTGGAGTTGGAGTTTTCTTTATTGATTTGCATAAAATCACAAGAAAAGATTATCTTTATTTGCACAAAAAAATAAATTAAATAAATAGTTAATCGAAAAGTAAAGATTAAAAAAACAAACCAACACTAGAGTAAAGAGGACTAACTAATCATTATAATCAAGATTGCCAATAATTTGCATCATTTCATCTACATATAAAAAAAATCATTATATAAATTATGCTTAGTTATGCGACAATTTTATTAAATGAATATATGGTAATTAACAAATTATATACCTTTATCATTAGATATTATTTGAAGAAACTTTTAGTTGGATAAATGGTCTACGTACTTATTAGAATTATTAAAAAAAGTATGATAATTTGATAAATAATTGTTAAAATTATAAAGGTAAAAAAAATAATTTATCAAAAAGTATGGAGTTTATCTTAAACACTTTCAACACCTAACTAATTTCAAGCACACATTAGGACTTCCACAGTCTTAGGATGAAGTCAATTATGACGAGGACTCACTATCCTGCTACGAATACTAAAAGTATACTAAAAAACAATAATAAATATTAGAATTGTTAAGAGGTTATGTGCAAGTGATTATTTAATCTGATATCAACCTTTATGTGGATTCCAATATAATAATATGTCAAACTGCTTATTATTAATAAAGGACACAGTCTTTGCATCCAAATATTTATCCAACTCCATCCTATTATAAGTTTCAACACTTTTTTCTTTGATAAATTACTTAGAAAGGAATCTCAACCTTTTAACTATAGTTGATGATGATGTATAACAACAAATGAAGTTGATACCTAACTATTGTAATCATGTTCTTTGTCCATTTTAAATTAATAATTATTAAATAAATTATAGCAAAAATGTTTAACAAAAGTCAACATGTCGTTCAACATAATCACCATATAATTAACAATTAAAGAATTGAAGGCCCCTCCTTATACCTTAGGTTTAACATAAAAAGGACTGCCATCATAGCGTTATCATAGGCCAATAAGAATTGAGTCTTTCTATCTTCTACTTTAACATATTCGGAATCACCTAATAAAAAATCTAACTAAATAATGCTAGCTTAATCATACATACATGATTAAAGCAAATGTGTAAAGTTGGATATTTTGTTTTTGAAAACAAGTCAATAACATTATGAAATATTGCTAACTTTGCACAAATTGCTTTATCCAACTCTTATTGTTCTTCTTTCGCCAAGCAAGTATATTGAGATCTCTTTTTCTTGATAAGCACCTTAATATACTTAGTTGCTGACTCTTAACATTTTGAATGTTGAATTCTATATAGTAAGACAATCTAAAACCAACTTACTTGTGTGCAAAAAGCATAGTGTTTATATAGTTTTTTTTCAAAAATTTTAACTCTCTTAGATGTCATCCACTAATATGCTACGATATTTCAGATTCTTTACTCCTTTTGTTACCTTTAATCCCTTCTTCATTATCAAAATCACAATATGCATGACGACACGTAAAGAGCAACATCTCATCCATCACCAAGCTACCAACTAAGGATGACATTAGGTTAGATTGAGTTTGGTCTGCTATAAGCCTGAGCCTAACATAAAAATTTATATAGAGGCTCAAGTTCAACTCATGACCTAACTGGGTCTAAGATTTATAGTTCTAGTTTGAGTCTAGTTGAGCTTTAGATGATCTGAAGCTCAATCAAGCTAGGCCAGGCTAAACAAGAAAAAAATAATATTATTGAAGAAACTAATTAGGGTAAAACACCTAATTAGTGGTATCAATAAGAAAAGGACATTTGAAATCAATTTTCTAGATGACATTCTTTGCAAATTGGCATTAAAAAAACATCTATATAAATCTATGTACTAATCATAGATGAACTTCCCATAATGAAATTCAATAGAAACTAGAAGATGCAAGTGAGAAAGGAGTTACATACAATCGAAAATATCATAAAGGAAAATCAAACTATTTAGAAACAAAATGAATAACATCAAAAAGTAAAACCAACCCAAAAAGAATAAGCTAAGATCACCCATCAATATGAGAATTAGATATAACTATTCATATGCCATGAGAAGAGAATTTACTAAACATTTCTCACCATAACAACAATAAAACCTCCTCCTGTTGAGCCTCCTCCTTTGAAACTTCAACAATCTATACCATCTTTGGCTCCAATTCATTTCGATTATAGCCTCATGTGTCCCAATTTTTGTGTCGACGATGGTCACTCTATGAATTTAGAAGGAAGAAAAAATGAGGTATTGTGAATGGAAAAGGACAAAGGCTAAAACTGAAGATTTAGAGAGAGAACAAAAATTGAGTTTCAAGAGTGAAAAAGGTCTCGCAAGAGAAAATGGTTCCTTTAGCATGAATCATTTCTTTATTTAATACATTACTAGGTAATGTTAGAACTCTTCATTATGCTTCCTTGTGTTGTTGAATGATTGTGCTTGTCCATATAAAATAATTATAAATAAGATATGATGAACATAGATGTCTGAGAATGCATATGATAATATAGCTATACAATCAACGAAAGAAACTTGATATGTTTGAGCATACGATAATCATGAAACCAATTCATTTAAATACATACCTACCCAACAACAAACCAATGAACTATGGTTATTTGTGATAGATAAGTGTTTAAAACATTTTTGTCTACCCATCTGCTTCAAATTTGAAGAACAAAATGCATGAACTCATCTTTGGGATTTATCTTTGCACATATTCATTTTTTCACATGTTCAACATGTCGTAATGGTACTCTCGTTGAATGTCTCACTAACTAGCAGAAGAAGGAACCATCACTAGCAAACACCTTTTCAAATTGCTAATAGCCATATAACAAATTGCTTTTTGAAAGATACTACTGTAAAATAAAGAGAAGAGAGAACGAGTTTGAAGAATTTTGTATATCAGTGTGTTTGATAAAGGCAGAGAGCGCCTTATGTACAGTCCTAATTTCCTTGTATACAAGTTGTAATTAGGCCTAAAAGTAAGGTAATGAACAAGCCTAAAATCAAGTCTATAATACAGTTAATATTCTAAATAACGATATGCATATCAGATATTCATATCAGTAAATGATATTCATATTAGTAACAGCCCCCTCAAGCGAAGTAGCGGATTTCTATAGGCGAACCTTGCGCAAATGAGATGAAAAAGGAATATGTCCCAACAGTTTTGTCAATATATCTGCAATTTGATCCAAACTTTTAGTGAATTGAATTTGTACAGTGCCTTGGCGTATTTGATCCCGAATAAAATGGTAATCTATTTCGACATGTTTTGTTCGAGCATGGAATACTGGATTCGAAGTGAGGTAAATGGCTCTAACATTATCACACCACAAGGTAGCAGGTTGCAAAGGAAGATAGCCAATTTCTCGAAGTAGTGTACGTAACCACATAAGTTTTGCGGTAGCATTTGCCAATGCTTTATATTCACTCTCTGTACTGGATCTAGCAATAGTGGGTTGTTTCTTACTAGACCAAGATATGAGATTCCCACCAAAATACACTAAATATCCACCAGTGGAACGACAATCATCGAGACAGCCCACCCAGTCACTATCTTAATAACACTGAATTAAGAGAGCAGCGGATGGACGAAGCCAAAGACCACTATTGGAAGTGCCTTGTAAATAACGCAGCAACCGTTTACAAGCCTGCCAATGGATGTCAGTTGCTCAATGTAAAAATTGAGCCAATTTGTTAACGGCGAATGCAATATCCAGCGTTGTGAGAGTGAGATACTGAAGTGCCCCAATCACTTGGCGATACTCCTTAGACGAAGGCAACACCTCTACCATAGATCTGCTCAAATTTGGAGTAGTAGCCATCGGTGTGTGACAAGGTTTGGAATCTAACATGTGTGTCGCTTGAAGTATTTCAGCAATATATTTACTTTGAGAGAGAAGGTAGCCACCAGTCAACCGTGTTATTTCAATACCAAGGAAGTAATGAATGTCACCTAGGTCACGAATAGGGAAGGTAGTTGCCAACTGCGCAACAAACCACTCAATGAGAGAAGAATCTGAACCTGTAAAAAGAATATCATCAACATAAATAAGGACAAATAACTTGTGAGATCCGTTAGAGTACGCAAATAATGAATGATCAGCCTCGGTTTGCTGAAATTGAATAGAGGTCATAAAAGTTTTGAGTCTCTTAAACCAGGCACATGGAGCTTGCTTAAGGCCATAAAGCGATTTCTGAAGTTTACAAACATGATTAGGCTGCCTTTGATCAACAAAACCTTTCGGTTGCTCCATGTATAAATCTGTATCCAAGAAACCATAGAGAAAGATATTTCATATATCTAACTGTCATGTCTCCCATTGATGTGAAATTGCAATAGACAAGATGAGACAGACTGTGGTGAATTTAACAACTGGGGAAAAAGTCCCTTTATAGTCGATGCCCGTTTGTTGTGTAAATCCCTTTGCTACAAGACAAGCTTTGTAGCGTTCAATGGTGCCATTAGAATGCCTCTTAACTCGGTAGATCCATTTGTTTTGAATGATGTTAACATTAGGAAGTCGGGAACCAACACCCAAGTCCGATTTTGGAGCAAAGCTGAAATTTCTTGCTGCATAGCATCTTTCCATTCCTGAAATTTATTAGCTTGAATAAATGTTTTTGGTTCCTGGTTAGGTGACGTGGTGGCAGTAAAGACATGTTTACGTGGTGGGTTAGGCCGAAGTTTCATGGAGTGTGTACAGGTTAAGGTAGGAGCAGTCTGAGGTGGATTAAGTGTATCGGGAGGAGTAGGTTGTGATGTGTTGGGTTGATTGGGTATTGGGATAGGTGGTCGAATATGTGATTCAGGTTTGAGATCATTTGGATAGGAAGAGAGATCAACTGTTAGTTGTAAATCGGTGGATGATTGAGATAAGGAATGAGGGGATAAGGAGATGGTAGGAGATAAATTAGTTTTAGTTGGAGAGGATTGTGGTGAAGAAGAACTTTGCATAGGTGTGTTGGATAGGGAGGGTGATGGAGAAGGAGTAGAAGTTGAAGAAAAAAAAGTACCTGATGAAGGACCATGTGAG
>JAOTAZ010000219.1:28600022-28613320 GCA_025629785.1 Erythroxylum oxycarpum | reverse complement strand
ATAATATTTTGGAAAAAAACATAAACAAGAAACAAAAACCACTTTTTATAGTTTTCATAATTTTTTAAAACAAAAAGAAACCCAAACTAAAAACAGAAACTAAAAACTCAAACAAATAATTTTTTTATTAAATTATAAAAAAAAAACAAAAAATAAAAATGAAAATGAAAACACGCTCAGAATTAAATGTGAAAGTGAATAAAAGAAGAAAACGCATAAAATACCTGTTTTGTTTTCCGTAACTTCAAACGAGCTTTTCAACGACGAAATCTTTAAACTTTCTCTACAATCTTTATAAAAATTGATCAATAGAATGTTATTAACGTCTTTCTGCATCTTTCTTAATCTTGAATCTCTTAATGGGTTAAAGAATTTGAACGTTCATGAATTTACTTAAGCAGAAACAAGAAACCTTAGCAACTATATATAATAACTGTATTAGGCCTTCCTATCATAGGCGCAATGCATACCTGGATCATATTGATGAGGGTTCATTTTCTCTACTATACTTCATCCCATTAAATCAAATCTTTTATCGGACTACTTTATTTTTTTACCGGATCAAATTTGATTCGCTTAACCATAAATTTATTAAAATTGTAAAATCATAATTAATTGTTATCCATCTTAGGAAACTTACTAACATTGTGTTCATAGAATACTAAAAAATTAAGGGTTCTCTATTTCTTTTATTACTATTTTTAGTTGTGATATCATATTGCAGTTGTGATTTTACCTAAAGAACCTAAGGTGGAGCGTAGAGACTAACGGAATGTAAATTCGTGCCAGATAAAATGCAAATCAAGAAACCTATAAGTAAAAAAAATTGGTTTCTAGTTAACGCTAACAATTTTTTAAATTAAATATGAGATTTAATGCTTGAATGAATGAAATATGACCATATTAGCATGTATTGTTAACTATGTCATCTATTGTGTTGTTATTCAGTTCCTTATTTTAAGTTTTTTTTTTTACTTTAGATTAGATTACATGATTCTCTAATATTTTAGGAGCTTTCACCATAATTTTGTTGTATACTTGTGTATATATATTGAGCTCATTAATTAAATATAAAACACCCTTTCCAATCTTCAAGTGTCTATTGTTTATATTATATCAAAGCTAAACTAATAGCTCTTGTGAGTCCAATCCTCTAAATATCCACTCATCAAATGGCCATCAACATGAATGTCATCAATACTGATTAAGCCAACTCCAACAATATTGTTTTTCAGTTCAATCCAATATCCTAGATACTAATAAAACTTATTGGCAATCATAACTTCACAACTTGGAAAGCTCAAATCTCCGTGCTCATGCGTTGACACAATCTGTTTGGCCATCTGGACGGAACCACCCCAACTCCCTCCAAAACTATCACACAGGAAGGCCAACAAAAAGATAATCTCGATTACAACATTTGGTTCCACCAGGACCAATTAATACAGAACACAATCATGACTTTTGTAGATCTGAACGTAGCCCCAACTATAGCTGCAACCATCACAACCAAGCTTGCATGGGACTCTCTCTATACAACTTATGCAAATAAGTCACACAAATTTAATTTTTAGTTTACGTGACTAGTTTGGTCACCTTACGAAGTACTCATGTCCTGTATCTAATTATCTTCATCAAATTGTGAACATTGATGAAGATAATTAAATTTTTCGTAATTTAATTAAACACGAGGAATCAAAGAAAGCACATCCTCCAATCATTGTTACAATTGCCACTCGCCCAAAATCTAACAACTTCTCTGGTCGTAATCCTCAATCCAACAATTCAAATGGTCATAATACTTGTCGACCTAACAACAACCAAAATAACTTCAGTTCTCAATGGCATTCCTCAACTAGCAACAATTTCAACTTTAACCCAGTTTGTTGTCAATTATGCAATAGACAGGGATGTACATCTAATGTTTGCAAGCCTCAATCTCACAATCATCTTAAGGCCAGGGCTAATTTTATCTCCAGTAAAAAAGTTATGGCCAATTAATGGATTCTCAATTATAGTGCCTCTTACCTTGTCACCATTGAGTCTTACAATATTGAAGAGTATAATGATTTAGAAGGCATTAAAGGTAATGGAAAAACTATTCCAATTACTAATATTGGTTCTGTAAAATTAATTGCATCAAATAATGCCTTTAATCTAGTCAACACTTTATGTGCACCCGCTATCAAATGAAATCTTGTCTCTGTGTCAAAAGTTTGTCAAGATAATCTGACTTCTGTTGAATTTTTTCCATCTGTTTTTTGTGTGAAGGACTTGAAGACAGGGACTCCGCTAGTGTACGGTTAGAATAAAGACAAATTCTATGAGTGGCCTAACTTCACCACCCCCAAACCCACTTTCAATTATGTCATTACAACAGTTTCTAGTAGTATGTGGTATAACCATCTTGGACATCCCTATTCTGAAATTTTTAACTTTATTATGAATATATATTTTTTACCAGTTTCCTTGAAAACTAAGTTTACCTTTTGTAATTACTGTTGTTCAGATAAAGTTCATTGTTTTCCATTCCATTGTATATCTATGAATAATGATGCCTCGCTTAAAACATTATTCAGTGATTTATGGGGCCCAACACCTATTCTTTTTGTGGATAGAAAGCACTACTACTGTGATTTTATTGATCAATACACCAAATACATTTGGTTGTACACACTTAAACATAAAAATAAAGTTTGGAATTTTCCAAAGTATCATCCCTTAATGGAAAATTTTTCAACACCAAATTTCTATAACTTTATACTGATCGTAAAGGAGAATATAAAAGTCTTGATCCATATCTTACTTCCAATGGCATCCAACATTTAATATCTCCTCCACATATGCCTTAAAGAGTAGCTTTAGCTGAGCGTCGTTTTGTTGAGACTGCCAAAATATTACTGTAAGAGGCTTCGCTACCCTCATCCTTTTGGTCCTTTGCTTGTCAACATGTTGCTTATTTAATAAACAAATTACCCATACCACTTTTACAATATCAATCTCCTTTCAAAAAATTGTTTGGTGCTAAACCCAATAACAATTCTCTAAGAACTTTAGGCTTTCTATATCATCCTTGGCTTAACCCTTAAACTACATATAAACTAGAAAACCGGTCCACTCTTGGTGTGTATTTAGGCTTCTCGCAGACACATTATGCCCACCAATTTTTTGATCACATGAACTCTAAATTCTCAGGAGATACAAATTATTTTTTAGCATATTTTCCCCTTTCAAAAAATTTTCTCAAACATTTAAAATAAGTTTTTAACTCTCACGTATGAAGTAACCGATTAAATCTCTCTAGCTTTACCAAATGTAAATGAAACAACAAACATATTTCCCCTTCCATCGCCACTTGTAATAAGAGAAACCCGCACCAGTCGCTAATGAAATCAGTCCGTCTCCACCGGCACCAATCCAAGGAGTCCCATGGATCTAGGTAACTCACTTTATCCTTCATCTTCTTTGCCACAATCTTCCCAACAACCTCCACCTCGTCCTCTCATCATATACCATTGACAATATAAAACTCAACCTCGTCCCACTCAAATTTACCCTTTTACTCCACTTATTCATAATGCTACAAATTCCCCACAATAACCAAAATCTGCAACCATCCCGCCACCATGACCAACACCTATCTGTCCTACCATGTAGTGCCTTAATACCCCCTGGGACGATATTGCGAGCGCCACACAAAACATAACATACTACATACGAAACATTTTGCGAAAGCATAACATTCAAAAATAAACGTTCCAAACATACGAAACACTTTATATATGAATTTTCATAATCTCAAACAAACATACATTACATATTATAATGTCAGAAACCAACCTGAATTAAGGTTATTACAACTCGTCAAACAAAAATCCAAAGTCATATACAAGCCCAAAACAAACTCAAAAATACATTTTGAACAACACAAAACTCAGACTCCTTTGGCCATTACGGTTGATTTGTCTCAATTCTTACGTCCTTCTCTCTGAACCTACACAGAACAAATCCACCGTGCTAAGCATATAGCTTAGTGTGTAATAACTAAACTATGTTTATTCACAATAGATGATGAATCATATGATAGCATAAGCATCTCAACACAAAGAATTTCATAACAGAATATCATTTATTAACGAAAATACTTCGCATGCTAAAGTCAGTCATTCCAATAGGAAAACAAAACATTCAGAATATAGAACTGATTTTCAGAATAGGGTGTTAACCCGTCAGATCGAAAATAGGGTTTGTTTCTTATCAAAGCTTATCAGAGATCAAAGTGCAAAACGAGTTAAACTATAAATCCATGAATAGAAGTGGGTAACGGGACTTATACAGAAGATACCATGATTGGTACTTCTAAACAGAAGAGACCAAAGTACCAAACACCGAAGTGTCCAGAAGAGACCGAAGTACCAACACCGAAGTGTCCAGAAGAGATCGAAGTTCTGACATCGAAGTGTCCAGAAGAGACCGAAGTTCTGACATCGGAGTGTCCAGAAGAGACCGAAGTCCCGACACCGAAGTATCCAGAAGCAGCTGCATATCCTTCTAGGTATGGCTATTTACCCACGACTAGGACTTGACAGTTACAAAACCAAACAAGTTCAATTTATGTGCATAATAATTAGTCAATCATATTTGCATGCTTTAAAACATTTCAGACATTCATTGTCCTGAGGCTTATAACGCAATCAACATAAAACACAATTCAATTCAGTACTAAACAGAATAAAATAAAAATGTGAGCGTCCTAAAGATTACTGACAGCTTTGCAAATCATTTAATGGAGCGAATCAATAGTAAACAAAACAGTCAAAGCAAATCCATCAAAATTTTCTTACTGAATTACTTACAAATACTCAAAGATCACTTACATACATTTACTTACAATTGAATTCATCTAAATTACTTAAAAAAGTTACCGTCTAAATTACTTACTGAATTACTTACAAAATTGCTCTAGGATAACTTACAAAATGCTCCCTTATTGCTTACTACCTTGAAGTCCTGACAATATCTGGAATCAATCGCTCTATGCATTCCTCTATAGCAATTAAGACAAACACATATCACTATTATGCATGATCATGAAATCATTTATGCACATTCATGTATACTAAATATGTATGATGCATGTTCATGATCAAAATCCGGGTTTCTTATCCTTAATCTTATCACATTATCGATCATGTGAAATCATATTCAATCCCTCAATCCAGATTTATTTCACAATCCACCTTTGGGTCCACTTTGCTCAATTATTTTCATTAGGAACATGATATAATTTGGTAATACTTCCTTTTAGAAAGTTTTCCCTCTTTGTCTTAGGTTTCCAATGATATCAAGTTCATCCAATTTAGTTTAGTATACTGAAAGTTATACTCAAAAGATTGTAGACTATTCTTAAGCTTCAGCTGAATTCTTATATCTACTTTCAATTAGATTCTGACATTCTTAGAGGTAGAATTAGAATTTAATCTCTTTAAAAAATTTGTATCCTTGTGTCTTTAGTTTAATTTAAATCCAGAATCATCCCATTTTGAGCTCTATAGAACAAGATATAGTCCAATTACCGAAGTATGTTCAGTAAAAATCATTTCAGTTATCATACTTCAACACAATCACATTTCCATCTTAAATTGATCATGCAATTCACTTCAGAAAGTTCTAATTTTTTGTTGGAGATAAAGATCAATGTCTTATGAGTCCATTGGTTGAAGAACAAAGTCATTTGGACATCAGATGAAGAAGTTATGCCCCAAAGAATCAAGGTTGTTCAGGATGTGTTAACAAACCCTTTGAATGCACAATCATGCCTCAAGGAAAAATAGCAAAGTCACCGTCGTGCTTAAGCACGAGGGTAAACTTTGTACGACGGTGAACTTGCAACATACCTAACAAAATTCACCGTCGTGCTTAAGCACGAGGGTGAACTTCCAAGTTTCTTGAGCAAAATCAAGCATGACGGTGAACTTCCAACTTTTCCAAAAAAGTTCAACAACCACTTTCTTTTTCCAGAACTCATTTACAGAATTGCATCTCCTTTCCATTTTTTGTAGATTTCTCACTTCTAGTTTATTCAATGAACACACATATAATACTCAAACTAATTCTTCTCTACTTTTATTTCATCCCAGCTCAAACAAATCGAATTCCAAGATTTCTTTTCTCACGATTATGTAACTATAATCACACCTATGAGTGCTTCACCAATTCTCCAGACTCATTTTCTCTTCATTTGTTCTGCATAATTCCTTCATTCCCAATGCATATATTCAGTATTTATATCTAGTCCAACTTCTAAACACATCAGATGTAAGCTTCTATAGTAATTGCTCAAAACCGAAACTTCACATGTTTTTTCTCTCTCTACTGCTACGTTTATTTCTACATATTTTCAATTTCACCAAATCTCATTTAACACATCCATAACATCACCGAAGCTATCCTTCTCACCCACCTCATTTTCTGCTTTGATTTACTTTACTACGTTTCTTTTTAAACTACATGCAAATTGATATTACACTCCCACTGTATAATATTTTCAACTCATCTTTCGTCATCACTTTCACCGTATTTATGTCACACACAACTCATGCATGTGATCATTTCCAACACATACAACATCATCCAACTCATACATGTATTTATTTCCAATATTAACACATCATCCAACTCATTCACAGAACTCAGAAACTTAAAACTTTACTTACTTGCTTCTTCAAAAAAAAATCCTAGCAGTGAGGTTTCGGTGATGGCTGAAAAAGCAAGACTAGAGAGAAACAACTAATATCTGGACTAACTTATTTGTTTCTTCAGCAAAATCTCCAACAAATGAAAGTGAAGAAAAGGTTCGGTGTTAAGGGAAACTAAGCAAAACCGAAGAATAACCAAGTTACAGATATAATTTTTGCTTTCTAACACACGTACATACATGTCTTATTATCTTAGCGACATGTGGCTCCTTGCATGTATGCCTTTTGTCAACATCTAAGACTGCCACATGTCATAATACCATTTTTCTATTTTTCCAACATTTTCCTAGTCTATAAATCTCCAAAATTTTCAGAAAAATTTTCTAATATTCCCAAAAATTCTGAAATAATGCCAAGAGTCTTCGAATAAAATTTCCACAATTTATTCTCATTTTATAAATCTATTTTACCCTGAATATGTAAATGAATGTATGCACAATTGATTTGTATATGCCCAAAATTGTATATGCACATATGAGTGAAAACTTAATTATGCAAAGCATAAAGTGTACTGAAATTTCTCAATTTTTTAACCCCTAACATGGGGTGAAGTACTCATGGGTGTGATTGTAGTTGCAAAACTGCGAGAAAAGAAATCTTGGAATTTGATTTGATTGAGTTGGGATGAGATGAAATGGAAGTAGAGAAGAATTAGTTTGAGTATTATATGTGTTTTCATTGAATAAGCTAAAAGTAAGAAATTTGGAGAAAAATGGAAGTAGTTGCAATTCTGTAAATGAGTTCTAGAAAAAGAAAGTGGCTGTTGATATGCACGATAGTGACTTTTTTGGAAAAGTTGGAAGTTCACTGTCGTGACGGTGAATTTGCTGGTTAAGTTGGAAAGTTCATCCTCGTGCATAAGCACAACGGTGACTTTGCTGAAGAAACTTGGAAATTCACCCTCGTGCTTAAGCACGACGGTGACTGTTGTTGGGTATGTTGCAAGTTCACCCTCGTGCTTACGAACGACGGTGACTTTGCTATTTTTTTCTTGAGAGTTCACCATCGTGCTTAAGCACAATGATGCATCTGAAGGGTTTGTTAACTCATCCTGAACAACCTTGATTCTTTGGGGCATAACTTCTTTGTTCGATGTCCAAATGACTTGATTCTTCAACCAATGGACTCATAAGACATTGATCTTTATCTCCACCAAAAAATTAGGACTTTCTAAAGTGAATTGTATGATCAATTTAAGATGAAAATGTGACTGTGCTAAAGTATGATAATTGGAATGATTTTTACTGAACATACTTCGGTAATTAGACTATATCTTGTCTTGTAGAGCTTAGATATGATGCATCCGAAGGGATTGTTAACTCATTCTGAATAGCCTTGATTCTTTGGGGTATAACTTCTTCGCCCGATGTCCAAATGACTTGATTCTTCAACCAATGGACTCATAAGACATTGATCTTTATCTCCACAAAAAAATTAGGACTTTCTGAAATGAATTGTATGATCAATTTAAGATGGAAATGTAACTATATTGAAGTATGATAACTAGAATGATTTTTACTGAACATACTTCGGTAATTGGACTATATCTTATCCTGTAGAGCTTAGAATGGGATGATTCTTAATTTGAATTAAACTAAAGACACATGGATACAAATTGTCTAAAGAGATTAAATTCTAATTCTGCCTCTAAGAATTTTAGAATCTGATTGGAAGTCAAGATAAGAATCTCCTGAAGCTTAAGAATAATCTACAATCTTTTGAGTATAACTTTCAGTATACTAAACCAAATTAGATGAACTTGGTATCATTGGAAACCTAAGACAAAGAGGGAAAATTTCTAGAAGGAAGTATTACCAAATTATCTCACCTTCCTGATGAAAATAATTGAGCAAAGTGGACCCGAAGGTGGATTGTGAAATAAATCTGGATTGAGGGATTGAGTATGATTTCACATGATCGATAATGTGATAAGATTAAAGATAAGAAACCCGGATTTTGGTCATGAACATGTATCATACATATTTAGTATACATGAATGTGCATAAATGTTTTCATGATCGTGCACAATAGTGATATGTGTTTATATTAAATGCTATAGAGGAATGCATAGAGCGGCCGATTCCAGATATTGCCTGGATTTCAAGACAATAAGCAATAAGGGAGCATTTTGTAAGTAATCCTATAGCAATTTTGTAAGTAATTCAGTAAGTAATGTAGACGGTAACTTTTGTAAGTAATTTAGATTAATTCAATTGTAAGTAAATGTATGTAAGTGATCTTTGAGTATCTATAAGTAATTCAATAAGAAAATTTTGATGGTTTTGCTTTGACTGTTTTGTTTACTATTGATTTGCTCCACTAAATGATTTGTAAACCCTTCAGTAATCTTTAAGACGCTCACATTTTTATTCTGTTATGTTTAGTACTAAATTGAATTGTATTTTATGTTGATTGTGTTTTGAGCCTCGAGACAATGAATGTCTGAAATGTTTTAAAGCATGCAAATATGATTAACTAATTATTATGCACATAAATTGAACTTGTTTGGTTTTGTAACTATCAAGTCCTAGTCGTGGGTAAATAGGCATGCCTAGAAGGTTATGCAGCTGCTTCTGGACAATTTGATGTCGGGACTTCGATCTTTTCTGGAGACTTCGGTGTTGGAGTTTGGTCTCTTCTGGTCATTTTAGTGTTGGAACTTTGGTCTTTTTTAGACATTTCGATGTCGAGACTTTAGTCTCTTCTGGACACTCTGGTGTCAGGACTTTGGTCTCTTTTGGACACTGCAGAGTCGGGACTTCAGTCTCTTCTGGACACTTTGGTGTCGGGACTTTGATCTCTTCTATTTAGTGGTGCCAATCATGGTATCTTCTGTATAAGTACCGTTACCTACTTCTGTTCATAGATTTACAGTTTAACTCATTTTGCACTTTGATCTTTGATAAGTTTTGATAAGAAACAAGCCCTATTTTTGATCTGATGGGTTAACGCCGTACTATGAAAATCAGTTATGTATTCTGAATGTTTTGTTTTGCTATTGGAATGACTGACTTTAGCATGCGAAGTATTTTCGTTAATAAATGATATTCTGTTCTAAAATTTTTTGTGTTGAGATGCTTATGCTATCATATGGTTCAGTATTTGTTGTGGTTAAACATAGTTTAGTTATTACTCACTAAGCTATATGCTTAGCATGATGGATTTACCCAGCGTAGGTTTAGAGAGAAAACGTAGGGACTGGGACAAGTCAACCGCAATGGCCAAAGAATTCTGAGTTTTGTGTTGCTCAAAATGTATTTTTGAGTTTGTTTTGGGCTTGTATATGACTTTAGATTTTTGTTTGACAGGTTGTAATAACCTTAATTCACGCTAGTTTATGACATTAGACATGTAATGTATGTTCGTTTGAAATTATAGAAATGCATGTGTAAAGTGTTTCGTATGTTTGGAATGTTTATTTTTGAATGCTATGCTTTCGTGAAATGTTTCGTATTCAGTATGTTCTATTTTGTGTGGCGCTCGTAATATTCTCCTAGGGGGTATTAGGGAGCTACATATCACCAGATCCTAAAATAATTTTTTTTGTCTTGAAAACTAGTAGATTGTCTTGCTTATGTTACTGAAAATATAACACCCTACACTCTTAAGCAAGCACAAAAGCACCCTGAGTGTAAGATTGCCATAAAGGTTGAATTTGATGCATTAATTCAAAATCAAACATGAGAATTAGTTCTTAGAAATTCTAACAGCAACATAGTTAGCTTTAAGTGGATGTACAGGATCAAAAGAGAAGCAGATGTTTCAAAAGATTGATTCAAAGCTAGACTCGTTGCCAAGGAATTTACTCAACATCCCAGAATCAATTATGATTCCACCTTCAGTCCTGTTGTCAAGCCCACGATGGTACGTGTTGTTCTTTCTCTTGTTGTTCAGAATAATTGGTTCTTGAATCAGCTGAATGTCAACAATGCCTTTCTACAAGGCACTCTTGAAGAAGAAGGTTTTATGAATCAGCCACCTAGATTTGAAGATTCTACTCATCCAACACATGTTTTTCGATTGTGTAAGGCAAGCTATAGAATTAAACAGGCGCCTCGTGCTTGCTCCAATGAGTTAACATCACATCTTCTTTCCATGGGCTTTGTTAGATCAACATCATATCCTTCTCTCTTTGTATGTCATCACTTCAATGATATTGTCTACCTTTTAGTCTATGTGGATGACATCATTGTTACTAGCAACAATACAGTAGTGGTAAAACTAGTTATTTCTTCACTAGAATCTCGTTTCTCATTCAAAGATCTTGGTCCATTGACTTACTTTCTTGGTGTTTAGGTTCTTCGTGATGCTACTTGTCTAGTTCTTTGACATCAAATATACTTAAGAACTTCTTTAAGATCTTAACACGTATGAGGGCAAGGGAGTTTAAACTCCAATGAGCTCTACACAAAAATTGTAGCTCAACGATGAACACTCCTTCACATTATGCCACTGAGTATAGCAAATGCCTCATTTGCTATCAACAAGTTATCTCAATTCATCTGCCTTTCAATGAAAGGTTGTCAAAACACTCCTTCGTTATCTTAAAGGCACATCTCATTACAGTCTCCACTTGGCTTGCAATAGCAATCTTAATCTTTGTATGTACTCAGATGTTGACTAGGCACGAAGCCTCACTGACCGGGGATCAACTACTCGTTATCTTCTATTTCTTGGTCTTAATTCTGTCAGTTGATCTTCAAAGAAACAAAAAACAATTGCTCATTCCTCCACCGAAGTTAATTATTGAGTAATGGCCAGTGCTTTTTATGAAACAACTTGGGTTAAAAATCTTCTCAAGGAACTTGGTGTTATTCTTCCCCAACCCGCCTACCATTTATTTTGACAATTTAGGTGTAACTTACTTGTGTCATAACCCTGCTCTTAACAGTTGAATGAAGCATGTCATTGTTGACTTCCATTATGTTCGACAATAGATTGAAGATCAATAACTTGTTGTCACTCACATTTCTAGTGGAGATTGACTATTTGATACTCTCAATAAACCACTTCCCAAAGATTCTTTCATTCGCCATCTATAGAAGCTAGGTGTTGTTCCACACCCTCTAGCTTGAGGGGGGTATATTAGCATGTGTTGTTAACTATGTCATCTATTGTTTTGTTATTTAGTTCCTTATTTTAAGAGCTGTTTTACTCAAGATTATATTATATGATTTTTCCAATATTGTAGGAGCTTTCACCAGAATAATGTCGTATACTTGTGTATATATATTCAGCTCATTAATTATGCATCCCAGCTTGTGGCCTAAAAGGCCAGAGCTGGCCGACCCGGTCCATCTGGTTATATGTTTTTTAAAAATTCAAAAATGACGTTGTTTTTAACGTTTTGGTCCAAAGTCGAGTCGAGCTGGACCAAATTGGCATCTTTATCATTTATTGATTATAGATCATCCTTCCAATCCTTCCTATGTCTATTGTTCATAGATTATTTGTTTTAATTGTTGTAGTCTATTAGATAGTTTTGAGACATGCAAATTAATCAAACCTTAATTCAAGTATAAGGTATGTGTATTTGATTTTGTTATTAGGTGATGACTTGTCATAAATCTAATGTATTAATTCGAGTTTGAGGCATGGAAAAGTCAGAGCCTTTATGCTGGAGTGGCACATCCAAGAAGGTGTAATAAAGGCTAATTATGATGCATGAAAACTCTATAATTTATATGCTTTTTGTGTTTTAAAATGTATTGACCTATCGCGTACTTTTAGAGGTATATATATATATATCCTCTGTTTTATATATATCTATCTTAATTTATTTTTATAATTAATATCTGATGATTATAAACAATATATTACTTTTGAGGTTATAAATGAAACAATATTAATTATAACCAAGATTTAATCCTATAATTGTGAAATTAATGTTTGTTTATTGTATTCCTAATTTTCTGTTTCAATTGTGCTTCAAGCATGCTGACATGATTACTCACTTTTGTTGATTTCAAACATGTCGACATGCTTCAAACGGCTTATGTCAAAAACAAAGTGATTACTCACTTTTGTTGATTTTTCTTTTCAAAACTGTAATCTACACTCTACAGTTAAGTTTTTGTTCGTAAATTCCAAAGAACATTTACTTTCACTTTCCAAAAAATAAAACCAAAAGAATATCATCGTATGTATCTAACTATTATTCGTGCATAATAATCGTTACTTTTTTATATATTGAAAAAGGAAAATATAATAAATTGGAGGCATTTGTTTTGTCTTAACTGTTACTCACTTTGCTCTAATTACTCTGTGAAACTATGCAATGGTCAAATCTTCGGTGCATTCTTTGTCTAAGTGGCAATCCATGATTATCATTATATGATTGTACTCCACAGTCGTAAGATCTTTCGTTAGTAATTGCCATTGACGGCAATTTACGGTCAGAGGGTAACTTGTATCTCATTTGCAATCCACCGTTGATATACGTTATCTCTATAAAAGGGGCTTTTAAAATTAGTTGATTGTCCCGTAATAATATTGCCCTCCTTTTTACTCTTTACTTTTGTTTTGCGTATTTTTTAAGTT
>JAOTAZ010000219.1:28556166-28573592 GCA_025629785.1 Erythroxylum oxycarpum | reverse complement strand
AGTCACAAAATAATCAAGTCAAATTTACTGAATTCATAATAATAATTAAGAGAGCTATTTTGTTATTTAAAAATTTGGCTACGATTTCAAAAATTGTCGCCAAAGGTTACAGAAATCGTTGCAAAAAATTATAACTTTTAAGACAATTTTAAAAATCATGGTCAAAGTTCACGACTTTTACGAGGAATTAAATAAAGTGTCACCAAAGTCTGCCATTTCTTGACAATGTTAGTGAATCGTTGCAAAATAAAATGTCGCAAATGGCTTGACCATTGCCTACAATTTCATAAAATGTCGTCAAAAGCTTACTTTTAGCTAAGATTTTGAAACCGTTGCCAAAAAAGAAAGCCAAAAGTCCTTTTTGTTGTAGTAATTTGAGGGTCAAATGGTAATGTTGAATAATTTTATTTGATTTGGTGACAACTATGGTTGGTCAGGGAAAATATCATCCCATTGGCTAGAACCAATATTTAGTCGACACCATAATGAAGCATGTGTCATTATGTTAGTTGGGGTGAATTGGCTAGTGCCGGATTGGGTAGGTACCAAACTACTATTTAAGGTGAATTAGCCAATGTTAAAATGAGGCAAGTAATATTTTCTTGGTAGGGATGAATTATCCAATTTCAACCGTAAACATGTTCCCTTTTATATTAAGAGCAATTAGTTGTCCTATATATGCATAGCTGTGGATATTTATGGGATATAAATTTTGTGACTACCTAATTACTACTCAATACTTGGATTCGTGCATTTTTCGGGAATCAGAGTGCATAACAGATGCATGGGTACCTAAGCAAGTTTGAACTTAGATTTGTAGAGTTAGATCAAAGGGAGTTTCTAGATAAAGAGAGGACCATATTCGCTAAGTTATTTTAATTGAATTATGTGGGTTTAGTAAGTTGTACGTCTTAATCCAATGATGAAACTTGAGAGGTTGGACTTTGCCTTTGGACGTAGTACAAACACGTGTCCACTGAAGTTGGCTCACGCTTGAGGCGTGTCACAATGGTATTAGAAAAAAAGACTCTTTGCTATACTATATTCAGCCTAGACAATGAATGCGAGGAGTGGCTCTGCCGATAAGACTTGTCAGCAATGGGCTGCTTGTAGAAGACTTCTAGCTCAGTTCCTCATCAAAAGAGGAGGAGGATTCTTAATTTTTTATCAGACCTTAATAAGAACATCAAATTTTCGTACATAGGAGAAATTGAGATCCTAGATAGGAATTGGGCATCACATTCCTATATTGAAAACAAATGAGAGGTGAAAGTCGTTGTAAGCCTATGAAAGCTAGTAAGTTGCTCATTATGAAAGTGAACCCCTGGTGTTATAGTTCTGGATATTCTTTCTAATGATTGTATCGATTCTAGTGTGCTCCGGAAGTTTATCCATCATTGATAGCTTGCAAAATAAATTTTCTAGGTCTAATTATCGAACTAGAGCTAGGATCTTTTCTCATATCCTATTATGTTTTTGATGTAAGGTCTTATTATCCTCAAGTTCATGATCTGCCTCAAAGATCAGAAAGTATGGTCTTTGATCTTAACTTGTCAAAAGTTTTTCCCTTTAAAAAATTGTATGTTAATCCACTGAACCAAAGAGATTTGCTATTTATGAAAATTTTCTTCTCTTCGTTAGCAGCACCTTGCCAACTAAATATTTCAAACTTATAATTCTCTTGACTCAAATTAAAACTGTTGTTTGATCAGTATAGGCTTAGAAAGTTACAAGCCACAAGAGCGAGATTGCTCAATCATGCTTTGCAGGACAGCAATTTAATTAATTTATCATAGCATGCAGGTTTAGACAGCCCTTTCGACTCGAACCCCAAATGATCAGGGAGAACATGTGATGATCTTGAAGGGTCAACTGATTTAATGATATTTTATCTTTTCTTTCTTAATTTTAAGAAATTAGAAGAACGTTATGGTAAATATCCCAAACGTCTTGTGGTAATGAGGTGTGTGATTACATCACATTATTGCTAAGAGCTATACGAAGCATTATGTGTGTTATGAAATAAATAACCATCATGTTACTGGATAGAAGATTGCTGCCATTCTAAAGTTGGAAAACAAAATAGTTTAAGTTGTAAAAATTTCTTCATCTGATCTTTCTTATTCATCTTCTTGTCAGCTCACGCAACCAACTATATTTCCCGTTCAGGACTCCACCATCATCACACGGTTATAAACCGAGGGGAGCACCGTGCAGCTCTTAAAACTACCTTACGCATAAAGATACGACATGATAATGAGAAATATGGAACTTAGGCTTAAGAATTAAATATTTTCTTGTTATATGTCAGTGAAGCAAAGTTTACTATGAATATACTCGATGGTCATGAAGGAAATGATGAAAAATCAACAGGAAATTGCAGATTAATTTTATAATTAATCAACACAATTAAATTAATCCTATGATTGCAACATGCTAGATTCAAGAATTATATAGACAAATATCTAAAAATTGATGAACAATTGAGTCTATTGTTGTTTTCTGTGAAGCAAAGTGACAAAGACGCAAAAGATTGACTACTGCTATTCCAAACATAATTAAAAACCAGTACAGTTCTTAATAGAGTGACTGTATTTAAGGTTGGATAACAGTGGGGCCTCCTGTGCATTACAATACATGCGTCAAGCTTACCCATCATAGAAAGCCCATGAACACAGGCTCAATGACACGTTTGAGAGAAGTACCAAGCCCAATTAGAAAAGTAATCACCATTTTGGGCTAAATACAACAAATGCTCTAATTATCTTGACATCTAATTAATCCGGGTTTGTACAAAATTATATTTATTATGCTAGTCCACAAAATTAATGATAAAATTCTATCATTCTCCCACGTAGACAACATAACCAACATTAATGAACAACAGAAACAAATCTTCATATTAATATAACAATATGTGGTCACAATAGGATGTCAAAATAGAGCCAACAATCTCTCAATCATAAGTCTAAAATGAGGTTACAAATACCTCAACAGCATAGAAATCAGACTCCATAGGAGTACTGATAACATATGTACAAGATAACCATACCTTAATGGCCTAAACAAAATGTGTCATAAGGAAATGCATACAAAATAGAGATCTATTTGTGCAATTTTATACAAAATGGCCCAAGCATCTACCTAAAATGTCAACTGAGATTTAACAAAATATCTCAGAACAATAAAATGAGACTGGGTACACAATGTCTCCAACAAAATTCCATATATATACAAACATTTAAATGTATCTACGTAGTATATTAATAAAGTATATGACAATAACAATAATAACAACAATTATAAGCAAAAGTCTCTGGTGAATAACAAAATAGTCAAATACAATGTTACTATAAAAAATAGCATAAAAGACAGACTCTCACTAATCCAAGGCATCAAAAGATCTAAATAGACTCATAAGGGTTAAATGATTCACAAAAGTCTTAATAGTCAATTCAAAGCTGAAAATTGATACAAAGCAGGGAGATTTAGCAAATGTATCAACAACTAGCAAAATTGGGCAAACAACACAACTAGATTCTCATGCAATTGCAATCCTGCCTAAGAGTCTCAAATTACAACACAGATTATCCAGAATATTAAATTATGCCCTAAAGCTAATATCGATAGGACACTGAAAACTTAAAGACATAATTTAATGAATTAAACAAAGCATTAGAAATCACATTGATAAAGACAAACCGATAGGGTAAGTTTATCATTAACATAGTATCTAATGTATGCCTAATAACAATATCACAATAGCATTTTGTAATAATTAGTCTCACAATAAACGAGCTCACAATTACACAAAGTGAATGACAATCGTCTATATAACATATCCCAAAATTGCCCCATAGGTTCCCGTTAGCACAACAATTACAAAATTAACCACATTAATCATATAATGTAACATTATATGCATAACTTATATCCAAAATTAATTTTGGCGCATAAGTATATTACCACTGAGAGTACATAAGATCACACAAGCCCAAAAAATACCATAAACAAGTGCAAAAATTTTCAAGATAAAATTCAGAGAGTACAGTTTATTTTTATTAAATTTAAAATTCAGGAAAAATAAAAATAAATATGTATATTATCCAAAAATTCTAAAAAATATATCATTAAATAAAACAGGGCAAGTGAGCAAACAGGTGAAATTTGGAACAAAATGGCCACAGGCGTAAGCTGCACGCACCTCCATGTGCCACCGCCGCGCGTGTGGAAAACCCAGATGGGTCGAGTTACGTCTTCTCCACCCAGATGACTGATATTCAGGTTGTCCAACCCGGTTCGAGACCTTACTCAGAAAAACTTCCATAACTTACTCATTTTTTATCCGTTTTCATCAAAATTGGTATCATTAGATTCAAAATTTAACAGTTTATCAAACCCCTAAATCAATTTTATGGAAAAAAAAACTATTGAAAAAATCGAAAAGGAGCAATTTTCGGTTTGTGTTTTTCGAGTTCTTGAGTTTTCAGAAGACAACAGCAAATTTAACTAACTTACCATATGCTTTGACACCAAATCAAAACAAATCAACAACAACAAAACCAATTTCACAAAAACAATTAACAAAAAATGAAAATCTCCAAATTCCATGAAATTAATATCTAGAAAATTAACCAAAATTAGCAATCACAATTAGGGTTAATTTGTTTCGATGCCAATTGAAGAAAAAGAAACACAAAATTGCAGATTAATTTTATAATTAATCAACACAATTAAACTAACCCTATGATCGCAATATACTAGGTTCAAGAATTGTATAAACAAATACCTGAAAATTGAGAAATAATTGAGTTCATTGTTATTTTTTGTGAAGCAAAGTGATAAAGACGTAGAGGATTGACTACTGCTATTCTAAGCCCTGATTAGAAACCAGTTAAGTTCTTAATAGGGTGACTGTATTTAAGGTTGGCTCTAATATGCTCTAACATATTACCAAGCCTAATTAGAAAAGTAATCACCATTTTGGGCTAAATACAACAAATGCTTTAATATGCTCTAACATATTACCGTGTTTCTTGTTCATCAGAGTCCTCTCTTGTGCGAGATGCATGACATGAAAATCAATTCTTGAGATTCTATTAAGTTGAAGAAGTTAAAGGGCAACTCTCCTTTGGCGGGCCATGGGTAGATCTATTATCTACAATTGCCGGTCTCCTGCCAAAGGAGAGAAGCCCTTTAACTAGTTCACTTAGTATTCATCTGTTGTATGCCTATGTTTTTGTAGAGAAAATTAATGACGTGAGAGCTATATAGGCTCTAACCTGCAGTGATGGCTCTACTCAATGAAAGGAATAAGTTGTTTAAGAAATAGCATACGGCCCTTAACTTGGTGTCTGCTTTCCACGCATTCCATGCAAGGGCACCCAAGACCGAACCGTTATCTGAAAGGCTCCTTACAGAAAATGTTTACAGAGATTCTTATAGGGACTGATCTAATGCTTCTGCCATCTCTATCTATCTCTTTCTTTCTTTATGTCTCTCTCCCGTGTTAGGTGCTGTAAGAGAGAGGAGAAAAAAAGCAGCATAGGTTGGAGGTGCTTGCTTTTGTTCTTAGAAAGGTGGGTGGAAAATCTACGGCCTGACGTATTTCCACTTTCTACCTAGGGTGTTAAGTCACTGTCAAATTCTTTCTCAGTTAATTTTTTATTAAAATTTAAATAAACATCAAACTTTGCGTAATCTTTAATTTTGACACTAAGCTTTTTTTTTAAGAATTACTTAATTATATAAAACATAATAATAGACCCCTTAATTTTTTATAGTAATAATAAAATTTTATCATTATCATATATTAATTAATAAAGTACGTTTATCATAATCTTAAAACTTTATTTGAATTTTTATTAAATTTTTAAGTGTGAATTGGTATTTTATCCTAATTTTTAACTTCTTTAAATTTTTGCTTCTGGAAATTATTCAACTCAAACATATGAATTTGAATTAAAATCAATGAGATCTCATCGAAACACACATATTTGAGGTTTTGTTCGTGTACATGCCTAACTGTTTACATTTAAATTCTTACATGTTAAAAGTCTTCATATTAGCACTCGAAAGATGACTTGGAACAATTACCCAATGTATCTTTTCAATGCACTTACTTTAAAGAAAATCAAAACAGAGATTCAGAAATTAAAATTACAAATAACAAAGTATTAAAAAGAGGCCCTAAGATTATTGACCTTACATTTCTCTTTTTTACTTGTTAGTGTAAAGTAATTTCAGCATTAACCAAGCTCAGAATGAAGTTATTCAATAAGTTGTACCATTTGTTTGTTTTTACATGACATCCTCGATACATCATCACACAGCCCACGATTAAACCCTTTTATCATGTATAAAAAATTAGTTAAATTTGGTAACAAATCTCTATTCACGCGTGTGCAATTTTAAGAGACTACACGTTCACGATTCATTGCTGCGACAAGTACATGCAAGGTTTTAAAAATCAAATCGGACATTAAATTAGAGATTTTATTGATCACCGGTTTAATTAGTTCAACTATCGGTCGAATCGGTGTGACGTCATAATTATGCAATAATTATATTTACTTATATATAATATTAGTAATATTAAAAAATACAAAATATACCAAATAATATAAAAATAAAATATTAAAAAATTCATTGAAGTAGTGGTCAAACTGGACCGGTTCTCAATCGGTCAATTAGGGGCCGATTTTTAGGAATGAACCGGACCGAATAACTGGATAGCTGTTCGGTCACCGGTTGAACCGATCGATCTGAACTGGTTTTTAAAACAATGAGTATATGTAACAAAGCCAAAATGGAGAGGAAAGCGAACGAAAACTGCAGAATGCAAAGTTTCTTTAAGGTCTTCTCTTGCTCTTTACCTAAGTTCCTTGCGGGCGAATTAATGGAAAATCTTATTATTGACAATAATTTTCAACTAGTTTAAGATAATTCAAAATATTTTTTCTCATTCCAATACTTAAATATTATAACGTTAGTTTATAATTTAAAACTAATTAGTAGAGATGTCAATGCAGCCCTGGCTCGGCTTGACCCAGCCCATGGCCTAATGGGTCGGGCCAACTTGGCCCGTCATATTTTTTCTAGAAAAATTTTAAAGACAATGTCGTTTTGGAAATAATGGGTTGTAGCCTGCCCGTAGCTCGGTCAACCCGGACTAGCCCTTTTTAACATCCCTACTAATTAGTTGGTTGTTGTTTATATGATATAATTAATTAAAGACATTTTTATCTTATATTTGTTTGTTTAATTAATAGTATACATGATTAAATTCATGGGATTAATATATTTTTCAAATGAAATTATAATGAGATCATAATTATAAATTCATATTATATTTTAGTGTTATCCATAAATTGTTTTTAATTTTAGGTTTATTATCACTTAATATTATTAGTGTAAAGATTAATGTATTTTTTCTTCCTTGTAAAGGTAATAGTTGATCTCATTAATTAAAATATGAAAATATTTAAATAAATTTGTCAGTACACGTTAGAGAATAAGTTTATCGAACTGAAATGATATGGTAATTTTATTTGGAACATTACTTGTATGTCTATAAAAATTCTCAATATGATGGTTATATATGTGATCATTTGACTTAAGATTTTTAAAGTATCTGATATATGAATTGCTATATTTTAATACTACCTATGAACGATCATATTCAATGATTACCCATTTGATAACCATTGGATACAGTATGAACCATAGAAATAGTTGAGTGATAAATATATAATTTATTATCCTTTTATTTTTCTTGATTATTATTTCAATGGGGAAATTCTTAACAAAGGTGAAATAACAATTTGAAAATAGTTTTCAAATGTTAAGAATCAATTGCTAATGGTAGAGCATATTGGACTTAAATAAAGTAGATATTAATTTCTTATTTTATGTTTGATCATAACATTATAAGATAAAATGATTGAATTATATAAAAAAAATTAACAAAAAATTATTCTTGAAAAGGTTAACCAATACTACTTTGATGTTCCTAGTATTTAGGTAATTATGATGTGTTACTAGATACTAGTCTAAAGATAAATAAAGAGTTTAATTTATTATATAATCCTAAATATAGTTTATGGTTATAAGTTATATATACCATTAACATATTAAGAAATTTAATGAGTCACACACATAGAACGAATGAAGAGAGAAAAAATAATTTAATCAAGTTTGACATAATTGTAAAGTTTGAGAAACTATGATTAAATATAAGATGTTTGATAAATAAGGATCAATATTAAATATTGGATCTTATTTTAGAAGAATTAGTATTTAATTTGAATTAATTGTAATTCTAATTAAAGTTCAATTGAAATTAAGTTTATATTTTAATTAAATTATCAAAAGATTCAGGTCCTATTATAAATAGACCGTCTAACTTGTCCCTCTCCATACTACTTGTAGAGTTCTCTTAAACTATTTTTGTAAAAACCATAAGAAGTTAAATATTTGTGTAGTTACATGACCTGTGGTGAAGAATAATTCAAGTTTCTAAACATTATATTGGTTAGTTTTGAGTCCCAATATAAGCCCAAATTCACTATAAAATGCACATTTTAGGAGAGTAATGAGGATTCTAATTATGATGAGACTAGTTATAGGAAGGATAAAAAGGTCGTTTCAAAACAAGATAACAATGTAGTATTATTAAGAAGAAAATATATACCCTTCACAAGAAGAATAATCTCTAACTATACTTTGAGTCAGAGAAGAAGGTAGAATATGTATTTGGTTTCCATAATTACCTTAAGAAAAAGAAGGTTAAACTAGTAGTTGTTAAGTTTAAAAATTATGCTAATATGTGATGACATCAGTAAATGATTAATTAGCATAGGAATGGTAAGAGACCTATTTGGTCATGGGAAGAGACGAAAGAATTGATGCTGAAGAGGTTCATACCTAGCTACTATTATAGGAACTTGTATAGAAATTTGCAAGGGTTGACTCAAGGTTTTATAAGCATAGAGAATTACTACAAAGAGAAGGAGATATACATTGATTAAGGATAATATACAGGATGATCGTAAGGCAATTATAGCAAGATTTATTGGTGATTTAAATAAAGAGAATGTTGATGTGGTGAAATTGCAATATTATACGGAGATGAAATTTTTTTTTAATAAAGATGTTAAGGTAGAAAGGCAATTGAAATCTAAAAGTGCTTCTAATTCATAGTTTGAGTTCTAACTCTTCATAAGGGTCAAATTCGAAGGTCAACAAAACTACCTTAAATCCTAAAGAAGATGTCAAAGCAAAGGATTTTATCATTCTTTCTAAGGGTAAAATTGAAACTAGTTCATCTTCTAAGTCATTTGATTTTAAGTGTTTTAGATGCTAAAGTCTTGGGCTTATTACTTCTCAATGTCCAAATAAAAAGCTATAATTATTATAGATAATAGTGACATAGAGAGTGTTAGTTCATGTGATAATGAGTTGCCACTATTGGAGGATTATCATAATGCCAAAATTAAGGGACCTATGTATGGAGATACGTTGGTTACTAGTTATGTTCTTATATATAGGCTAAGGAACATGGAAATAAGGTCCAATATGAGCAAATCTTTCATATTAGGTACCATCTGAATGATAAGGTATGTAATATTTGTAGTGGTATTTGTACTAGTGTTTCTAAAACTTTGTTAGTTGAAAGAACAAATTTAATTATATCCTAAGCCATGTAAGTTGTAATGCATAAATGAATATGGAGAAGTTAAGGTGACAAAGCAAGGGTTAGTGGAGTTGTCTTTTGGCAATTACAAAGATGAGGTAATTTATGATGTGACACCAACTTATGTTGTATATATAATCTTAGGGAGTTTGAGGCAATTTGATAGGAAGGTTACTCATGACAGGTTCAACAATAGATATTTTTTGTAATAAGTAACTAAAATATTGTATTAACTTGTCTCTAACCATTATACTCGTATGAGGATCAAATTATGATAACTAAATTGTTAAATCTCGTTTCCGGAACCTAACTCTCTTGCTCAAACATACATTTGTTGGACCCCGCTTGATTACAGAGTCTAACGCTTGCTTTGAAAATCATGAAACTGAGCGTGCATATTACCTTGAAGGGTTATTACATTAAACCCTCATTATCCATCATAATTTTTTTCCTCATTCTCATAACATCCCAAAAATTTACTCACAAATTGCTCAAGGGTGTGCCCAATCAAAACAGTCACCATGCTTGAACTCAATTTTCCTACTTTTGACCTGAATTTGGCAATCTTCAAATCTGAATTTCAATTTGACTTCTTCATAAAAATCATAGCTCTATGCCTCTAGTTTTCTTTGAAGCAAGATTCATCTCAATCGGAGCTCTATAGCTCAAGATATGCTTAAAAATCTCAAGTCTGTCCAAACCTTAATCATGCTCTCCTACCCGACCTCTCACTTACTTTAATGAAAAATTTCTAAAATCAACTCCAAATGATACAAATTTTTATGGAGAGAAAGCTACATGTCTTAGGAATCCATTGCTTCAAGAATCACTTCATTTGGAGGTCGGATGAGGGATTTATGATCAAAAGAATCACATATGTTTACATCCCAAATCGATTTGAACATCTCTTGGCACGATCGCCATAACTTTCATTATATAAGTCCGATTGCTTTCGTTTTTGAACCATTAGAAAGTAGACTTTGAGAGCTAAAACTTTCATGAAGACCACAAATCCTGATTCGGCCCCCAATAGTGTCAAAAATTACAATCTTTCCCGTGAATGTCCGTTAAACGGACATGGAGCTTCCCCAAAGTCCTCCAAACCCTCTTTCAAGCTTCCTATAACCATCCTAACATCATATACACTTATAAACTTCATAATTTTCACTTCTTATCATGCAAAATCACTTCATAACCATTCAAACATCAAATTAATCTCATCAATCTCTCAAATCTTGTCTCAAATGATTCATCAAAACCACAAATTCTCATCAATTACCCTATCTATCATCAAAGCCATCACATATACACCATATACAACACCCTAACTTGGAACAATCATATCTCTTGATTCCGATGTCCAAAAATTACAAACTTTATAGCGTCGGAAAGCTATAAAGGTCATCTACAACTTCCAAGAAGACAATTTTGGCTAATTCTATCTCAAACATTCCAGATTTTCCCTGGAAGTCACAAACATCTTATCTTTGTTAAAACTTGCAAAACCTTCCTAATTTTACTTCCTCAATTACAACATTATTCTTATCCATTCAAATACCAATTGGAGTTCATCAATTCATCAACTTCAATTTATTCAAAACATCTCATGATCATCCTCATAACATTCCTATCTTTCTTGTCCATATTGCCTCACTTATATATGTATAACAATAACTCATGTTAATTCCAATTTAAGCTTATCCTTAATTAATCCATATTTCCACTCCACCTTGATCCATACCCAATTTCACATTCCAATTTGACAATCATCCATATACAAATTCACTTTGCATTTTCCAAAGTTCCTATTTGTTCTTTCCACAATATCTCACTTATAAGCTTCATAATTTTCACTTATTATCATGCAAAATCACTTCATAACCATTCATGCTCAACATTCATCATAGTCATCCATATACAAATTTACATTTCCAAACCATACACAAATTTCATATTTCATTAACATCATAAATAAGAATTTTCAATCTTCAATGGCAACTCATGCCGCAATACATAACCAATATCAATATCGAATATACAAAACATGCAGACCCAATAATTCTCAAAACACATTTGAAGCCTTGGTTTACATCAATGATTCGCAATACATAACCAATATCAATATCGAATATACAAAACATGCAGACCCAATAATTCTCAAAATACATTTGAAGCCTTGGTTTACATCAATGATTCCAAAACGTATCAAAACATGCATATCCGAAGTAATGTCTTGACTTTCACTCTGTTTCTTGTTTATCTCCTGGAGATGGGGAAAGAGAGGGGGTGATCTTGAAAGCTCTGTGGGTAACATGCTTATAATAAATAACAAGCAAAACCATTCAAAAGCTTTTTATCATGAAAAATTCTCTTGATTCATTAAACACATGTTTCTTTCAAAATTCTTTCTTGCCATATAATCAAAATCACAAACAACACAATTCATGCAATTTTCAACTTATTCATAAATCATGAATGCATCAAAACTTATCACAATTCATAAACATATAAACACATCATAATGGTTTGGATAGGTCCGTAAACAGAACGTACTAACACATTCCCATATAAGGGTCCTATGTAGCCGTGAACAAAACGAACTAACACAATCCCATATAATGGTTTTGTGTAGTCGTAAGGGAGTCCATGAAGGAGCTCCATGCCACTAGCGGGCAGGTGGGAGAAGCCTTTAGACAAGTGCTCACTTGACATACAGAACGGACCGAACCAAACCCACATAACGCATAATTCATGACTTGAAAATAGAATTGCCCAAAATGGCAATATTTCAGAAACTTGTTTTTCATAAGCATGTAATATGTCAAACACATTTCCATCAACCAAATTGACATAGCCCTTTCTCAAATCAAAACAATGAATGCCACAATTATAGTAAGTTCTCAATCAAAAGCAATGAATGCAACAAATCATGGAGTAATTTGAAATCATTTTATTTTCTTGCTTAAACATAATTATAGCTTATTAATTCTATCATAAACATGAAACCCACCTTGATTCCTTGCTTGAAACTTGACTCAAATTGCTTCCCCTTGTTCTTGGTTCCTCTTGCCTTTCCTCATTTTCCTCACAATTGACAAAAATTCCCAAATCAAATGGTAGTTCAAATTGAACAACCCATAACACATAATCACCAAAATTGATCTTAGCAAACTTAAACCCATACATTTCTAAGCTATCTAAACCCAAAACCTTTCCTAAAATCCAACAAACCAAACACACTCTTACCTTGAATCTTCACCAAACAATGAACTTCTTGGCTTGGATGGAAGATTTCATTACCCTCCGTCTCTCCCTCAGAACCACGAAGGGAACCATGGGTATTAAGGTAATGGAATTTGTGTCGAGTGTCCTCCTCCCCCCAACTGATGGAATATCAATCAATATATATGTCAACACTGTCCAAATTATCCAAAAATAGGTTTCCTCTGAAAATGGGTTGCTAGGTCGGGTTTGCATAGTATGTAAAACATCCAAAAATGGTTTGTGTCTTCGAAGGTTCGCCGCGGTGAACTTTTCCTGAAGGGTTTTGCTTCATTGTTGGTTCCTTCACTGCGACGAAAGAATTAATCTTCGCCACGACAAAATTTTCCCAAAATTTTAGCCTGTATTCCTTCGAATTTCACTGTGGTGATAGATCTACTTCGCCGCGGCGAACTTCCTGTTGCATCTATTCTCTTGTTGACTTCACTTCAGCCTTCTTTGACATTACATCTTCTTCTTGCATCCTTTCTCCTTAAGGTTCCTACAATGAGCAATGTTAGTTTGCAGTATCAATTGTTTTTATAAAATTAATTAGTGCAATTAATACTGATTTGTGACAATTTTTACTATCAAAATATATAAATAAAAGTACACACTCAAGAGTCAATTTAAGCATAAAATCAAGAAACAAGAGTCAAAAAGTGTAGTAAAAGTCATGAAAATGTTTCCAGTTTATATAATAAACTTAGGCTCAATCAGTTTGTTTGTCTTATAAAAATAATGGAGGAACAATTTCTAAAAGATTGTTGTGTTTATTATGCTTCTGTAGATGATGGAATCCTTTTGATATGGCGATTTTAACCTATAAAAAAAATTCTACTCAGTTGAAAAGAGTTTTGTCAAAAAATAATAATAAGCCCTTCTACTTCAAACAAAGACATATATAGAGGACTTGGACAAAAATTAGTTTATTCAAATTTTACGGATATTATCTTAAAGCAAAAAAGTAAACAAAAAAAGATATAAGATTTATGTCATTTGATTATAAAATCCTACATTCATAGACCAAATATCTAAAAGAATTTTTAATTGGTATTATGCATATCTTACATAGTGTATTAAGTAAGAATAATGTACATATTAGGTAATGGTGTTTTATAAATCAACACTTGATTCCATATCAATTCAAATTTTATTGAATTAAGAGTCATTACAATCAATACAATCAATTTAGAAATATGTCAATACACACATACTCACATATTATATAGTTCTTCTTAGGGGTTGAAAATTTGTGAGATATGAATGTAAGAAATTACATATATTCTATAAATATCTATTAACTATTAAAAAGAAATGTTGACTATTAAAATTAAGGATGAGATGAAATCCATGAAGTATAATAAGGTATGGGAACTGGTTGATTTGCCTCATCATTGCAAACCTATCACTTATAAATGAATTTGAAAGACTAAAATGATTTCAGGATAAAGTTTGGCAATTTAAAGCTCGCTCAGTTGCCAAAGGGTTTGTTCGAAGAGAAAGGTTTGACTTTAATGTTATGCATATCCCCAAAGGATACAAGTGATTATGATAATTATCGCTCATAATTATATAGAGTAACATCATATGGCTGTCAAAACTGCTTTCTTGAATAAAGACCATTATGAAGAGAGCTATATGGTATAACTTGAAGGATTTCAAGAACTCCACATTTAAAAAAGTTAAACAAACTCCAAATTTGGAAAGGAAAAAGAAGAAATGGAAGACGGTCTTCCAAAGCTATCAATTAGGTGAATTTTTGTGAATACACACTAGTTTTCAACATTTTGACACTTTTTGATTTAAGAAAGTGGAAGTGGGTTTGAATTACCTATCAAATGCTGTAAAAGAGCTTTGGACTATTAAATCCCTAATAAAACCTAAGGAGTACTGCAAACCACATAGATATTTGTTAGAAAATTTTGAGCTCCAAATAGTGGATTCACTAAGGTCATATGGTTTGTTTATAGAAAATTTGTCAATTATTTTGTAATAAATTAGGAAAATAAACCAAAAGACATTATACTTATTCCAAACATGCTTACATTTCTTAATTGTTTTAAAGTTAGGTTTAGCACTTGTAGCTTTTATATCTCAGCATAGGTACAATTAGAAGAATAAATTTATTCGTTTGTTTTCTTTTAGTCCTTCACTATATTTTTTCAATTTAAAATTTTTAATATTTAATCATAGCATCCTAAAAAAATAATAAAGAAGTTAGATACTTAAAAATTTAATTTTAGATATTTACCAACATATAACAATTTTGAACAATTAAAAAGTTGAAACAAAAATGAATGTAAAGAATAAAAATAAGGGTTTGGATCCTTGTGAGTTCATCTTTTTTCATTTTAATCTAATCCTTCCCATCCCCTTTGGCTCATCTTCCTGATTTCTTTTTTGCTCTCAACTTACTTATCAACCTGAACTAGTCCTACCATTTAATCATCATGTTGCCTAGTCATCTTCATCATTAGTTGTTCTCTAACTATGTATTCTTGGTACCTATTTTGATCCTAGGGCCAACAATAGTCATAAGCCTCTAATTGGAAATATATGCTTAGAGACTCATCCTCACCTTCTATTCTATGTTAGAGACTCATCCTCACCTTCTATTCTATGCTTTCACTCATCTATTGAAGAGGGTTTTTTTTTTCCCTTATGTCTTATCTTAACTAGAGGTCTTGAAAGAGAGGGACTAGAGCTTAGGTCTTTACTATAGTGGGCTTCTTCATAGGAAAGATACTATCTATCTCCCTCCTTAAAACTTAGGCCATGAAGCTATAGAAGAGCATAATATAATTTGGCTAACCATCAAGCTAAAGCTATAGACATTTTCAGTTCTATTAATGAGGTACCTTCGTCTACTAATATTGCAACAATTGTATAATCTAGATTCCTTGATGACTCTGCCTCTTAAATAGAGAAACCCTGAAAAAGGTGATGCTAATCAAGTTTTAAATCCTCTTAAATAGAGAAACCCTGAAAAAGGTGATGCTAATCAAGTTTTAAATTCTCCATATACTATTCACCCTCTGGACATTCCCTAAGAAAAGAATCAAGATAACAATAATGAAGTGTTTGTTTGTAGCAGTGGAATACAAGCTTCCATTGAAGCTAAATATTGCTTTCAAGTTATAGAAAGAGAAAATCTGGTTAAAAGTTTAAAGAAAGGCTCTCAAAACCCTCCAATCAATAATATCCATATGTGTATGGAATGTTAGGGGTATGAAAAACCACAAGAAGTAGAAAATGGTATTTTATTATATAAGTTCAATAAAATGAATGATATTTGTCCTTTTGAAAACTATGTTGAGAAGAAATAAGTGCTCCAATATATATATATATTTTTTAAGAAAAGAAAGGTCTTTACTAACCAACCATATTGATCTTCATCTAAAGAGGATTGAGATTGTTTATAACCTCAAATTGATTAAGGTTCTTTAGGTTTTAACCACTCCATAATCTGCCCACATACTGGTGAATATTGAAGGTAATGGTATTTCTTAGTTTACTTTCATATACGTTTTTAATTTTGCATTTCAAAGATCCATGTTAAGTAATGATCTTTAGAGATTAAAGAGCTCCATTAAGGAGCTTTGGATCATGTCAAAAGATTTTAACATTTATGCTTTAGAATTTGAAGAGCCTAAAGAGCTCTATTAAGGAACCATGTATCATGTTGAAGGATATTATTGATTTATGTTTTATAATTTAAAGGTAACAAATATTTAAGTATTTGTAAGTAACAAATAAGAAGTTCATTAGTTGATGAGAAAAAAAATGATAGGTTAGATGCCAACCTAGAGTGGACTCATTAATTTCAATATTGAAGACCTTACTATAATAAGCCCCTTTACTCCCATCACTCTCTAGCAGAGAAAAATTATCTTCATGGTTACTTTAAATATGCTTCCTATTGACATTCTTTAATTTCCTATACAATGTTAAAAGATACTAGGAGGCTTTGGAGGAGGGGCTCAAGGTGAATGTCCAAGGTTATAAATCTTATAAATATTGTAAAATGCTAATGGGTGTTAGGTTGGAGCTAAAGAAACTACATCTCAAATCTTAATTTGAGATTAAGAAAGCAGCAGAAGAAGTAAGGGAGGAACTAGCTTTATGCCAAGTGCAATTATACAAGTTCCCTTTAAATTGTTTTTTATTGCTTAAAGACAAACTTGCTCTTTTAGTGTATAGTAAAGCTCTAAATGCTCATTCTTCATTAATTGCTCAGAAATTAAAGTACATTAGCATAGAGAAGGGGACTGTAATGTTGGACCAATGGTGGTTGACAAATTAAATCCCTTTATGTTTTGATACTAATAAAATATCTAGAAATAGTTAAGAAATTATTTCAGGTGTTACTCAAGGAAAGAATCATGCAAAATAAGATGAGCAAATGTTTAATTATTGAAGAATCAAGAAAGAAGGTTCATTCTAAGTGTAAATGGCATAAAACATGAAG
>JAOTAZ010000219.1:28532092-28543155 GCA_025629785.1 Erythroxylum oxycarpum | reverse complement strand
AAGTTTTAGGTTTTGAGAGTTAGTATTTAAGTTTAAGGTTTAGGATTTGGTTATATTTGTTATGTTCATCTTTTTAAAAGCATGTTGCAAATAATATTTTAGAATGATTATGTGCTTTCTTGACTAATTAATATTTGTTACCTTTTTTATCATCATGCATGCTCATACTTGCTATAATCTCTACTTTTTCATGTTCAAAAATTTTGATTTCTTTTTCTATTTTGCAATTTGGAGCACAACTGGAGATGTTGTAGGTATAGCTGTAGGTGTTGCAGGAACGATGACAAAAAATCTATCTGAAAGATGTGAGGATCCTGCCTGACATTCTTAACTTATCATTGATCGAGGGATAACACTTAACGAGGTTAGTTTATATTGGGTTAATGCCTCTTTTCTTTACCGTTTTGACACATAACATTTTCTATAAGTAGTTATGATAGCTTAAGATGTTTCATGTACGTCTTAGAATTCGTCGTCATGTCTTTGGAAGAAGAATTAGTTTCTACTAGCGCTTAGCAATAGCCATCCTCGGAAAATATAATCTGACAACTCTTGGGCTTTTGGTAAGTGTAATTATAGCATTTTATTGCACATAGAACTTTTGCTTCAATATCATACTTATTTATACCAACAATTTGTCGCAGAAGTTGATGATGAAAATGGCTGGATTTGGTGGTTTTGATAGAGAAGGTGTGAAGGTAACAATTTTTGTCTTGCTTCCTCATGAAATATTGATTATTAGATAATTGCATTCCTTATAGCATGTAATTACTAGTGAGTTTTCCTTTTTGTTTAGGGTTAAAGTGTTAGAGTTTTAGGGTTTAGGTTTTATAGTTTAAGTCTTGCGATATAGGATACAGGATATATGATATACGATTCTAGGTTATAGGTCCTAGGTATTAGCATTTAGGATTTGGGACCATGGTTCAAGATTTAAGGTTTAAAGTTTAGAGTTTAGATTTTAGGTTTTAGGTTTTACTATTTAGTATTTAAGTTTACATTTTAGGATTTGGTTGTATTTGTTATGTTCACCTTTTTGAAAGCGTGTTGCAAATAATATTGTAGAATGATTATGTGCTTTCTTGACTAATTAATATCTTTTTTTCTTTTTTGTCATAATGCATGCTTATACTTGGTGTAGTCTCTACTTTTTCATTTTCAAAAATTTTGATTTCTTTTTTAATTTTTTTATTTGGAGCACAACTGGAGATGTTGTAGGTATAGCTGTAGGTGTTGCAAGCATGATGACCAGTAATCTATCTAAAAGAGGTGGGGATCTTGACTAATTAATATGTTTTACCTTTTTTGTCATAATGCATGCTCATCCTTTCTATAATCTCTACTTTTTCACGTTCAAAAATTTTGATTTCTTTTTTGATTTTGCAATTTGGAGCACAACTGGAGATGTTTTAAGTATAGCTGTAGGTGTTGCAAGCACTATGATAAAAAATCTATCTAAAATATGTGAGGATCCCCTGACATTCTTAACTTATCATTGATCGAGTGATAACACTTAACGAGGTTAGTTTATATTGGTTTAATGACTCTTTTCTTTATCGTTTTGATACGTGACATTTTCTGTAAGTAGTTATGATTGCTTATGATGTGTTGATTATTAGATAATTGCATACCTTAAAGCATGTAATTACTAGTGAGTTTTCTTTTATATTTAGGGTTAGAGAGTTAGAGTTTTAAGGTTTAGGTTTTATAGTTTAAGTCTTACGATATAGGATACAGGATAAATGACAAAGGATCCTAGGTTATAGGTTACAGTATATAGGTCTTAGGTATTAGCATTTAAGATTTCGGACCATGGATCAAGATTTAGGGTTTAAGGTATAGAGATTAAAGTTTAGATTTTAGGTTTTAGGCTTTGATATTTAGTATTTAAGTTTAAGGTTTAGGATTTGGTTGTATTTGTTATGTTCGACTTTTTAAAAGCATGTTGCAGATAATATTTTACAATGATTATGTCTAATTACTATCTTTTACCTTTTTTGATGCAATGCATGCTTATACTTGGTATAATCTCTACTTTTTTATGTTAAAAATTTTTGATTTTGCGATTTGGAGCATAACGGGAGATGTTGTAGGAATAATTGTAGGTATTGCAAGCATGATGACCAAAAATCTATCTAAAAGATGTGAGGATCTTGCCTGACATTCTTAACCTATCATTGATCGAGGGATAAAACTTAACGAGGTTAGTTCATATTAGGTTAATGCCTCTTTTCTTTATGGTTTTGATACATAACATTTTCTATAAGTAGTTATGATTTAAGATGTTTCATGTAAGCCTTAGAATTCGTCCTCATGCCTTTGGAAGAAGAATTGGTTTTTGTCGGGGCTTAGCAATATCCATCCTTGAAAAATATAATCTAACAACTCCAAGGCTTTTGATAAGTGTAATTATAGCATTTTATTGCACGTAGAACTTTTGCTTCAATATCATAATAATTTGTACCTACAATTTGCCGCAGAAGACAACTCCGTTAATGATGACAATGGCTGGATTTGGTGCTTTTGATAGAGAAAGTGTGAAAGGTAACAATTTTTGTGTTGCTTCCTAAAGACATATTGATTATTAGATAATTGCATTCCTTAAACTTGTAATTACTAGTGAGTTTTCTTTTATGTTTAGGGTTAAAGAGTTATAATTTTAAGGTTTAGGTTTTATAGTTTAAGTCTTACGATATAGGATATAGGATACAGGATATGTGATATACGATCCTAGGTTGTAGGTTATATGTCCTAGGTATTAGCATTTACGATTTGGGACCATGGTTCAAAATTTAAGGTTTAAAGTTTAGATTTTAGAGTTTAGATTTTAGATTTTAAGATTTAATATTTAGTATTTAAGATTACAGTTTAGGATTTGGTTGTATTTGTTATGTTCAACTTTTTAAAAGCATGTTGCAAATAATATTGTAGAATGATTACATGCTTTCTTGACTGATTAATATCTTTTACCTTTTTTGTCATAATGCATACTTATACTTGGTGTAGTCTCTACTTTTTCATATTCAAAAATTTTGATTTCTTTTTTGATTTTGCAATTTGGAGCACAACTGGAGATGTTGTAAGTATAGCTGTAGGTGTTGCAAGCACGATGACAAAAAATCTATCTTAAGGATGTGAGGATCCTGCCTGATATTCTTAATCTATCCTTGATCGAGGGATAACACTTAACGAGATTAGTTTATATTGGGTTAATGGCTCTTTTCTTTATCGTTTTGATACACAACATTTTCCATAAGCAGCTATGATCACTTAAGATGTTTCAGGTAACGCCTTAGACTTGGTCGTCTTGTCGTTGAAAGAAGAATTGGTTACTATCAGTGCTTCACAATGGCCTGAAAAATGTAATCCAACAACTCCAAAGCTTTTGGTAAGTGTAATTATAGTACTTTTTTGCACATATAACTTTTGCTTGAATATTATAATTATTTAAACCTACAATTTGTCGCAGCAGACGACTCTGTTGATGATGACAATGGTTGGATTTGGTGGTTTTGACAGAGAAGGTTTGAATGTAACAATTTTTTGTCTTTCTTCGCTAAGAAATATAGATTCTTAGATAATTGCTTTCCTTAAAGCATGTAATTTCTAGTGAGATTTATTTTAATGTTTAGGGTTAAAGTATTAGAGTTTTAAGGTTTAGGTTTTATAGTTTAAGTCTTACGATATAGGATACAGGATAAATGATATAGGATACTAGGTTATAGGTTATAGGCCAAAGGTATTAGCATTTAGGATTTCGGACCATGGTTCAAGACTTAAGATTTCAGGCTTAGAGCTTAGAGTTTAGAGTTTAGACTTTAGGTTTTAGGATTTAATGTTTAATATTTAAATTTAAGGTTTAGGATTTGGTGGAACTTGTTAAGTATACCTTTTTGAAAGCTTGTTACAGATAATATTTTAGTATGATTATGCGCTTGCTTGACTAATTACTATCTTTTACCTTTTTTGATGTAATGCATGCCTATACTTGGTATAATCTCTACTTTTTCATGTTCAAAAATTTTAATTTCCTTTTTGACTTTACAATTTGGAGCACAAATGGAGATGTTGTAGGGATAGTTGTCGGTGCTGCAAGCATGATGACCAGCAATCTATCTAAAAGATGTGGGGATCCTGCCTGCTATTCTTAACCTATCATTGATCAAGGGATAACACTTAACGAGGTTAGTTTATATTGGTTTAATACCTCTTTTCTTTATCGTTTTGACACATGACATTTTTCATAAGCAACTATGACCGCTTAAGATGTTTCATGTACGCCTTAGAATTCGTCATCTTGTCTTTGGAAGAAGAATTGGTTACTGTCAGCGCTTAACAATGGCCATCCTTGAAAAATGTAATCCAACAACTCCAAGGCTTTTGGTAAGTGTAATTATAGCATTTCATTTGCACATGGAACTTTTGCTTCTATATCATAATTATTTGTACCTACAATTTGTGGCAGAAGACAACTCCTTTAATGATGACAATGGTTGGATTTGGTGCTTTTGACAGAGAAGGTTTGAAGGTAACAATTTTTTGTCTTGCTTCGTAAAGAAATATTGATTATTAGATAATTGCATTCCTTAAAGCATGTAATTGCTAGTGTGGTTTATTTTAAAGTTTAGGGTTAAAGTGTTAGAGTTTATGGTTTAGGTTTTATAGTTTAAGTCTTACGATATAGGATACAGGATAAATGATAAAGGATCCTAGGTTGTAGATTATAGTTTATAGGTCGAAGGTATTAGCGTTTCTTTAAGAAGCAACACAAAAAATTGTTACCTTTCACACTTTCTCTATCGAAAGCACCAAATCCAACCATTGTCATCATCAAAGGAGTTTTCTTCTGCGACAAATTGTAGGTACAAATAATTATGATATTGAAGCAAAAGTTCTACGTGCAACAAAATCAATTAATTTAAATTTTACATATTAATTTCAATTTGGATTCAGGTCAAAGTATTAATCAGTTATTGATACAATATAATCTATAAAAAAAATACCAACTTTTGTTAGAAAATGAAATAGTGGAGCAAATAGAAAATAAAAAATATTTGTAGCAAGTTGAGAAAATTAAGGGAAATTAAAAAAAACAAACACGTGGGGTGAGAATATCAAGGGAAGATCTGCTACTCTCGAATTGTTGTACCTCACAATATCTTTAAAATCTTAGTTATCCAACTTATTGTAATAAATAGTTGAGAGTTATTCAAGAACAGCGGGCACAACAGTTCGGGAACAACAAGTCTGTTTCTAAAAATATGAGATTTTACTTTGTCTGTCAAATTTTGTGTATTTGACTAAATTTGTTATTTGATAATTAAAAATGGGGGTTCGAGTGAGGTTAAATGTAGTATCAAAATAACATGTTTTTTAATTCTCAGGCTTGAGTTAAACCCAAATTTTGAAATTTTCAAAAATGGCCTGAGGCCCAACTTGAAACTTGATCTACCCACATCTGGCCCGTTGACCTTGAGCTCGAGTCTATTGTCACCTCTATTAATAATGACCTTGTATTAGCGGAAAAATGCAAAAAAGCTTCTATTTTGGCATATGTTAAAAAAAAACAAATTGCTAAAACATTTAAAGAAACTTGTGAACAAAATTATGAAACTTCAATTAATTTTTTTAATAAAAATTTTATATTCTTATATTATTAACAATTTTCTGCATTAAGAACATTTTTCTTAATGCGAAAGCCTCTTAACGAATCAGAGAAAATAAACATTCGTGAACATTTTTTTAAGGAATAAACATCCGTGAACTTATTTAAACAAATGGTAGGAGATTTTAACAATTATTTATAGAAATCTTATTAAACTTTTCTATCCATAAACAATCAGCCATACACTGTGACTCATTTTTTTAATAGACTTAAATACATTACTTTAGGGTGATGAATATTAGTTTTTAGATTCATGGAATTTAATGATCAATACATTACTTTATGACGATGAATCTTATCTTGATCATTCAATTATCTTTACACAGTTCATGCTACATCCAATGATTACCGATTAAACGACTTATGATTAAATAAATCATAAGTATTATTAAAACATAGCAATTCTCATACAAGATAACTTTGATAATCTCAAATCAAATGATCACTTATACAATCATTACAATGAGAATTTCATAGACATACAAGTAATATTTCCAAATGGATTTCTCATATCGAATCTGTTCAATGAACTTGTTCTCTAGCAAGCACCCACACGTTTGTTTAATTATCTCTATATTTTAGCCTGTGAGATCAACAACTTTCTTTATAAGGAAAAACAAAACGTGTGCTAGTTTTTTTACGTTTTATTAATATCCAATTTTCACAAAACAATGACTAGGAACATTTAGGAATAATACATAAATACAATATGAATCTCATAATTATAATCTCATTATAATTTCATTTGTAAGATACAATTATCCTATGGACTTTATCACATACATCTAAATATGCACAAGATAAATAATGCCTTTAAATAATTTGTTACTAAACTACAACCAAAGCAATTAGCTATAGGGCATAAAACACAAGCTTTTATGTATGAGTTAATGTTTTAAAAACAAAACCTAAATTTAAAGTGGTGAACAAAAAGTTTAAGATTTAATTATTATTTGGCTATTATTAAATTGGTTAAAGATGGAATAAAATTGAAGTAAAGTTTAATTTAAAAGGAAGACTTTCAAAGAAAAATAATTAGTTTATTTTGATTTATAAAAATAAATTAGTTTAAGAAAATTAACCGATTGGTTAATAAAATGAACAATTTTTAACGATAAGAGTTATTAAAATAAATTAAACCTAAAAGATAAAAAGTAAATAAGTTTTAACGAATAAAAGGAAAAAAAATTTAACTTAGGTTTGAGAATGAACTAAATGATTGCCGCATATGTGTACTAATGGAGTTACAATGATGACTAATTAGAAAAAGTGCTTTTCCTGATTTAGAAATGCTAGAGAAAATTTAATTAATTTCCAAAACATAGGATAAAGCTTGCTCTATTGACCTAGTTTCAAGTTAAATGAATTCCATCTAAATTAATTGAGTGATTAAGTTTAGGGTTATCTATATCTAATCACGTTTGAACTCAAATCCAGAACTTCATATTTAATTAAGTTTCTAATTGAATTTTATAAATGATGATTCATCTAAAAAATAATTTTTTATTAATTATGCGTTGAGGGAAAATTGACTTGGTTAAGGGAAAATTGACTTGGTATTAGTTATAGGTGGATTGAAAACTAATTAATATGGATTAATTTATTTGTAAGTATCAAATATTAAAAATTCACATATAAAATTTGGTTTGGGTGAGCCCGCCCTACGATTTTGTCCCTTTTGATCGCCGGGTCCTTTAGTGAACCCTATCCCCTCTTGGGGGCATGCGGGAGTCGAACCTGTGACCTCAGGATTTTGTTGGGTGCAAGACCCACGCTTCTTACCACTGAGCTTATGGTCGGGTCGGCATAATGAGGCCCGGCTTAAGGAGGCCTAACTTCATGCCCAGGCACTGACAGCCTAATAGTAAGAGGTTATCTTCCATGCAAACACTAAGACTCACGTAGAGATCTAAACCTAATGGCAACCCTACGGTATATATAAGGTATTATCCTACCATAGTAAAGGTACGAACAAAAAACCGTAGTCGTCTCTTTGTTTACCAAAACCTAAATTTTCTCACAATACTGACTTGAGCGTCGGAGGGGCCTTCCGAGACACAACCCCCGGAGAGTCTTTACTTGTTTTGCAGATATCACTCAACCGAAGCTCCACGAAATCATGGATCAGAATGACGATATCCCAGTCCAGCAGAAACTGGCTGAACCAGAATGTATACATTATCATGATTTAATTGAACTTGACTTTTGTGAATAGACGTTAAGACTGATTCAATGCAAAGAAACATAAAAAGTAACCATTAGAGGAAAACAGAAATGTTAAAAAATGATTTAATTATGGCGATGGTACGTAGTTCACTACTTCAAGTCAGATGGTTTACTTTGTGCGTATTTGGGAATTCCCAAGTTGTTACTTCATAATATTTATTATCACTTGTCCTAATGTTCCTCGTCTAAAATAAAATTGACTTAATTCATCATATGGCACAAAGCAACCTTTTTCAGACATGCATTACTTGAAGCGTCTGGAATCTCCTCTGTAGATAAAAGAAAAACTCCAAACTTGTAACAAGACGCGATTAATCACTGCGCCTTTTCACGTGCAAGCCTCTCGTTCAATATGCTAACTCCCATGTACCTGCAAACCATGCACGTCCAATTAGTGAAGTAGATTACCCTATATAGACCACTGCAAATGTAAACTTTAATCGACTGCGTGCCTAGATTCTGAATTTTGTGTACCTTCCTAGCATCATCACGGTGGCCTGAGGATTAGTTCCCGGAGACATGTTAAACGTGGATCCATCGATAACCCTTAAAGCATCAACACCCAGAACCCTGTAATTTCGATCAACAACGCTACCCACTTGGCAGCCTCCGTGATAGTGCCATATGGTCATGACAGTGTCCTTGCAGTATTGTTCCAGGGACATCGATGTATTGCTATGTCTGGGTCTCAAATTTATAGGGGCACTGGCGGTCATATTTAGTAGCTGTGGCACTGATAAATAACTATACCTAAACTTGGAGAAAGGCTTGGACTCAATCACTTTCGTTATTGTTGAAATACCGTACACACATCTTTGTAAGTCTACATGTTCTTTGAAGTAGTTGAATGTAATGGATGGATTATCATCCGGACTTCGTGTTCTTAGCTCCAAGTGACCGGTTGAAATTGGACCCATGATTTTCCCAAGAATGAATCCTCCCTGAAAAGCTCTTCTGTTGAGGCTGTCCATTGCTTCAACAGCCTCTGGGATCCTTTGTTTCTGTGGAACAGTTGATAGCTGACCAATATAGGAAAAACAAAAGAAAGAAAAGTAACACTTAAGGCCTCGCTTAAACAGAGATGAATCAATCTGTGGTAATCAAGCTTTTGCCAAATATTATAATATATATATATACACACACACGCTTATAAGCCGAACTGGCTCTACTGAAGAAATATATTCAATTCAAGTCCTTGCTTCAACTAACATTTGTAAATGTACAATTAAAGTTCAAACATCAATGCAGTTACCTGAGGAGAAAACATTCCCAAGTTTCCATTTGGCTGGCCACCGGCAAAATTTGCGCCACTTGCCGCTTCAATGTAGCTACCGAATTTAGTGATGCCAACAACTTGAATAAGCGAAACCTCAACCGGTATAGGCGAGGGAATGTAAACTGCGTTCATGGGGTTATCGGACATGAGTTGGCCGACCATCGGCTGATCCAACACTATTGGAATCTTATGGGCCTTAAGTTGCTCCGAAGGACCTATTCCACTCAACATTAATAGCTGTGGGCTGCCTAGAGCACCTGCCGATATCAAAATTTCATTTTTCGACCCCCTTCGCAGATAAGCTTTGTGCTTGGCCCCAGTCTCATCTCTATAGACTACTCCGTGAGCTAGTGGCCTTAATTTTCCTGTTCAACGTTAAAATGTTGTCAATGAAAGAACAAGAATTCAATATGTGGAGCATGAATCGTTAGGTACCTTTGGTTCTAAACAAGATCCTACGAACAGTTGCATGCAAAAGAACAGTAAGCCCACTGGGGTTGGCATACTCCAACAAGTCAGCAGCTGTATGTCTATAACCATTTTGATCAAAGATTGTCCCTCCTATTTTAGTCCCCTTCATATGGTCATAAGTGAAACCGTTGTCTGGCTCCACCCCAACCTCTAGCAGCCCCTCTCTTACCGCCGACTGCCATTGCCCCACCTCCGGCTCGAAAGCCACCCGCCTTTCCACCCAATTATATGACTCGTTCACCAGTACTCCGTCCCATCCCACATGCCTAACATATCACAAGTCAAATTTCAATTACAACCATTAAATTCGATTAGGCCTTACATTTCCGCATGAGCTCCTATTAAGACACTTCATTACTTATTATCATACGATTAAGCCTAGCCCTAGTTTAAGAACTTAAATCTTTTTTTCTTTTAATATCAAAAGAAGAATATAAAGACTTCACCAAAAGATTTATACCTGACGTATTCATTGGCAGCGCGAGTGTAGAAGCCGGCATTGAGGCAGCTTCCGCCACCCAAAACGCGAGCGCGGGCATTGATGACACCATCTTCAGATATAAAACGTTGAGAAGGAGAGGTGGGAGAGAGATCAGAGAGTGAAGCGCCAAAGTTGGCTAAGTCAGTGATATTAGGGTTGCCGTAGGGCAAGCCACCTCGTTCAAGAAGCAACACCGTGGCCTTTTGCGACAGAGTGGCAGCCAGAGGGCAACCTGCGGTTCCACCACCCACAACTATATAGTCGTAGTGTGATATTGGTGGAGCTAAACTAGCGTTATGGACGAAAGAGTAGTTCGGAGCTGCCCACAAAGAATAGTCTACGATTAGATTTAGTAGCTGAATCTTAACCTCTAATTAATGATCTTGAAATTGTACGAAGATTGAATAATTAAACCAAGAAGTTTGGCATGGTTCAATTTGTGGATATTGAGGGCTTTATTTAACATATATAAATTCTCTTTTAAATGAGTCCCTTCTGTTTGTTTTAACACATAATTTAGTCAGAAAAATTTAAAGGAGAAGAGTAATATCTTCTGCATTATAAACTATCTTCATTTATGCTTTTAGGACCAGTTAAGGACCGCGTGAAATGTCAAAACCTCGTAAATCTTTTAGTGCAGTAACAGTCAGTCCTAACCAATGTTACAAATACTATATCGAATTTAATATTGAATTAGGTTCTGATATAGTATTATATCGGTATCGGTCAATATCGAGTACTGTATCAGTATTCATACCGTTAAGGTAATCTTTTAAATTTATGAAATAGTTCCTAACCTTTTTTTAAAATTGCAAAATAGTCCATTGTCATATTGTACAGTTATACTGCATATTTTAACCATGTCTCAAAAATCAAAATAATAAATAATAATCACAATTACTATTAAATAATAATAATTTTAAGGTATTTCACATATAAATAAT
>JAOTAZ010000219.1:28499611-28513947 GCA_025629785.1 Erythroxylum oxycarpum | reverse complement strand
CAAGCTGAGTCATCCCTTTCTCACCAATGTGGCCTAGTCTTTTATGCCACAAATCAACTGTATTATCATTCTCCACTGTATTGACAACATCATTAGAGAGCTTTGCCTGCATCATATACAGTCTTAAGTGCTTCTGACCTCTGGCCACTACTAACGAGCCCTTAGTAAGCTTTCATTTTCTGTTTCTAAAAGTATTTCAGAAACCTTCATCATCTAGCTTGTTTACAGAAATCAAAGTTAGACGTATATCAGGAATGTCCTTGACATCTTTCAGCAACAGTCTTGAACCATTCATTGTCTCTAACGAAACATCTCCTTTGCTAATAACATTTGACAGGTTTCCATTTGTCATCTTAACAACTCCATAATTCCCAGATGTGTAAGATGAGAAAAATTGTCTATAAGATGTAACATAAATACTAGCTCCACTATCAACTATCCAACTTGTTTCTTACAACACCAGGTTGACTATCTCTATATCAATAATAAGGTTGAATACATCAATAATCTTACTTTGTTCATCATCACTGCTTTCGTCTTTTTCACATCTTTGCCTTTTTCCTTCTTCAACTTTTGACAAAATTTCATGATGTGACTTTTCTTCTTGCAGTAATGGCATTTCACATTTGTATATCTGTTTGACTTTCCTCTGCTCTTGTCTCTGGACCTTGGACCTCTAGATTGACTCCTTCCTCGATTTTCTGTAAGCAGAGCATCTTAATGTGATGAAGAGGCTGCAGACTATGATTTACATCTCATCTCTTCATTTAGTATACTACTTTTAACAGACTCCATATTTAATACGTCATTTGGTGCAGTATTTGTCAAAGACACCTTCAAAGTCTCCCAAGACTCTGGTAATGAAGATAGCACCATTAGAGCAATCACCTTGTCGTTAAACTTTATGTTCGTCTTTGATAACTGATTAATCATCCCTTTCATATTGTTTAAATGATCAGCTACAAAAGTACCCTCCTGGTATTTTACCTGTATCAATTTTGTCAAATAAAACAATTTGTTGTTGCCGATCTTTGAAGCATACAACTGCTCCAGCTTATTCCATAGCATTCTTGCATGAGTCTCGTTACAAATGTGATTGTACACATTATCATCAACAAACTGTCGAATATAACCGCATGCTCGTTCATGCTCAAACTCTCGTTCTTTATTGGACATCTCCTCCAGTTTAGTTTTAGAAAATACCGGCAAATGCATCTTTGTAATCATCAAGAGATCCTTCATCTTGGTTCGTCATATACGGTAGTTCATACTGTTCAGATTGATGATTTTGCTCGTCTTCATCTTCATTTGCCAAATTTAGCCAAATTTGAGAAAACTAACCTAAAAAATTGAATCAGGACGTCAAAATTTGGCAGAAAAGATATCTTCTAAATTTTCACCAAGGGATCCAGCAAATAGTAACTTGTGAATAGTGCTCACCGGAATAGTATCGTCGGACCTTACTAGAATAGTACCGCGGAGCCCGGTAAATAGTAACTTGTGAATAGTACCGTAGGACCTAGCTATTATTCCTACAGTGTCGTCTTTCGAATGGATCATGCCAAAAAATTCGTTGTAATTTATTCTTCCCTATGATGTGTTTCTTTTCAAAAAATACCTCCAATGAAAACAAGCTCTAATACTACTTATTGGGCGCAGCGGGTGTATTTTATGAAAAGGAAAAATCAAATTAACAAAATAGACACAAAATTTTTAACGTGGTTCACCCTTAACTTTGGGCTATGTCCACGAACAAAACTCATAATAATTCTTCCACTATTATAAATAGTAGGTATATAGAGATAAAATCAAAATAGTGGCTCAGAAGGTATTTCCCAACCTAAAAATATTAACCTCACTATTTTGTCACTCAACAACTCTTTAAAAATATATTTTCTAACTTCAGAATAAAACAATGCTCCAATTTTCCTCTCTATATTTTGTTGTAATATTTTCTAAAGCAGAGAATACCTTAAATAGGCACTCTACTAGCAGTTGCCTTGCAACTATCTTTTTGCTTATTTTCAACAACTACGAAATATGGCACCGATCGCGGTGCTGCAATTTTGAAATCATAGAGTCCCTCCATTAGAGAGGACCTACCCCCAACAGACAAGTTTGAGATGACTCAAAATCAAGGGAAAAAAAAAAGGGTTTAAGTCAACTTGTTCCTAAATGAATAACGATTCTTAATAAAATTATGTTACGTAGATAATAAGTTCTCAAGATGCAGCTCTCGTACTCTAAAGGGTCACGGGAATTTTATCGTGAGGGTCCACGCGGTCCGTAATTTGAACGTGAATGAAGTCGTCGTCAATGATTTTTTTTGATCGCCAATAGTGTACTAACTAATCTGTGTCCTTTTTGATAGCAGACGTTTTGTCTCCTCTACTTTCCTCTTGAATTAAGTTAACCTTTGTTAATAAATTGTTAAAAGAAGCATACATATCTTATCCTATGGCCCCATGTTGTGGGTGGAGTCGTAAGTATGTAGTGTGCAATTCCTTTAGATGTGATAGTATATTAAATTCAAGATTATCTTTTAAAAATTTTAGTTTTGCGGTTCATGCAACATTATATTTACTTGCCATTTGCATGTAATGTGAGACATTTTAGTAACAAGCGCTAAAAGTTTCCTGGAAACAACTACCATGCATTTTTTTATTCGTCTTTACGCCTGCGAACATTAGAAGAACTTGAAGGCACATGAGAAGTTTGGCTTTACAGCAAAGCTGCAAAAGTGGACATCTAACAAACGGGTACGGAAAATGATTGCAATCCTTCATCTGTTAGTCCACTGAATACATTTCCTTCACCTATCAGTCCCCTAATAATGAACATATGTACTTCCTTCACCTATCAGTCTATTAATCATTATAGTTAGACCACGATAAAATATCGTATCAATGAAGTTGACAAAACTGTGGTTTGAGGACCAGCTGAGCCGTGTCCATATCGGACGAGGAACATCAAACTATATTCTTGTACATCTTCTACAACAGTTGTATTAAGGTTAAAGTATAAGAAAACTTACCTTTTTTAAGACAGAAAAGAGTTTCTTGTGTTGAGAGCAATATGACGCCTACTTTAAACGCTAATACTTCAGTAAATTTCAATTCTTTGTTTTTAAATGATCAAACATGCAGAAGATTCTTTCAACTATAGTTAACGCGTCCAATGAGCCTCCACTTTGCATGTAGCAGCACCTGACTTCATCTTTCTGTCTCCTCGACCACATGCACTGTTGCCCCAACCTCGAATATAATTAAACAAAAAGAATAGGAAGAAAAGGGGAATCGGGCTTAGCTAGATCTTCAACCTTTCCCAACTCTGTTTCAACACTATCTTGTCTAAATAAATGAAGGGTTCTTTCTTAGAGCTGAATGAGAATATATTTTACAACACTATGTTGTGTAAAGAAATAAATGCAATCTTGCTAGAATTTAGTTACAAATTTGATTGAATTTGAATTGTAAAGTTCAAATTTGATCTTAGATTCATTCGTACCATTCGAAAATAATGTTATTTTAGATATTTAATATATTAAATAACATCATTTTAGTGAAAATAATTGAGTCAACTATTCTTGCTAAATCTTATAAAGTCTATTTAATCTATACCTAAGTTATTGACATTAAGTCGAGTCATATTGAATCAAGCTAACTCTAATTAAAATATAAATAAAATTTTATGTTTAATTAAGATAAAAATAAGGATAGAAAAAGAAAACTAAAAACCATAAAAGTGGAATCAAATCACTCTAAACTATACATTTATGAAAATTGTATATTTATATAATTATAATTACAAAAGTCATTCCATACATTACACATATGTCATTATAAACTTCAGTTGACTAAGTTACAATAAATACCAACTATTGTCCTTCAGTTGATTAAGTTCCAATAAATACCAACTATTGTCCTTCTGGGCTGTGCTAGAAAGGTGGGGTATAATTGATCCAAGAATCCCTTCAACACGAAAGAAACAAAAGGAAGAGCTTGCAATATAATATTGCACAAATGTCTTTCACTCGGAGGACATGTGGTTTTAGTGAGTTATGCGTGGGGCCCGGAATGGAGAAAGTGGGAGGCTACTTGGCTCGATGTGGGGCTAAACTTGAACTCCAACTAGTGGCTCAATTTCTAATTACGAATCTTTTGTTACTGTAGGTTGTGGGATAATTTAGTCCATATGATTCCAGAGTTCCTTAAACTTTCTCCTTCAATAATCATTTCTCCCGAACAGGCGTATAATTGAGATGTCTGATCATTATAAAATTATATTTGATGCTGAAAATGGAATAAAAATTAATAAAATAAAATTTAAAATTAATTGATATTAAATTATTATAAAATTATATTTGATGTTGAAATCTAGTACGATAGGCAATGATGACTTAAGGTATCTTAAGAATCTCAAACTTAGACCAAGAATTCTCTATGAAAACATATTTTACTCTTCCGTCAGGACATATTTGACCTTATCATTTGAAGATCTATTTAAATATTAAATTTATGGAGTCAATATCTCTACTTTGTTAAAGAGATTAAAATTTAATTGAAAACAGTGTCTAATAAAAATTAAGTAATTAATTTTAATTTAAAATTTTGATCAGTTAATTTATAAATTTAATAATAAAGATTATTAAAACTATATATGTATAAAAGGATTACTAAATTGTCAAATAGCACGTATCACTATCACACCACTCTAAGGGGTTTCGAATTTCAACATTGAAATGAATGCTGTCAATTTTGAGCGTGCTGTTTGTCTTATACACATAATTGAAATATTGACGGCTTAACAAATTGGTGATGAATTGAATACTGCATAAAAAAGATTTTTGAACTTTAAAATTGAAATGGATGCTGTCAATTTTGAGTTTACTGTATTATATTGTGATAGCTTCTGCAACTCAGCTGTCACAATATTCCCGTCACCCAACTCCGAGTCAAGGACAAAAGGCCACACTCCAAAGCGCAGAGTTAGAGGCGAGAGAAGTGCAACTAACAACGGAAGCCCAGGTATGGAGAGCACACGAGGCAACCTGCCACTGCAAGCATAACTGCAACGGGCTATTATGAATGGAGTGGGGGTAGGCGGAGACAGCGTGCGTTGACTGGGATTGGTGACGAGAATTAGCCTAAAAGCGCTGGATTTGATGATTAGAGAATAAGGTGATGGAGAAGAATTTCGAATGGGATTCTGTTTGTGTGTTTGGTATTAATTAATTTTTTAAATATTAAAAATTATTATTTTAATAATATACTAAAATTAATTTATAACATATTAGGTAACGTCTTGCACTTTTAATCAAAACTAAACAATGGACTCAAAGTGAAAAGAGGCATGAACAGCTATTAATTCAAAGCAAACTTTGATTTGTTTGCAAGAGATCCCGAGAGGTCTTTAGAACTGGAACTGGTAAATTTGGTTACGTTACGTGATGTTGATCAAATCAACATAATTGCTGTCGCTGAGTCGGTAACTCGGTACGCATTATACACCCGCACTGAAGTTGTCACTTGTCTGGTAGGTAAAAGAATGGACAGGAACTGAAGAACATTTTGATTGTCTGATCTTTAGAGCTCGACTGCTTGGGCCCAACATGTGTAAGAAACATTTTATAAGGTTACGGCAGGTGTCATTGGACATCAAATGGCATTTTCTTCACTGTGAAAGCCAAGTTCAATTGCTTACTCATAGAGTTCAAACCACATAGATCAAATTACGAGCGTTAACGTAATATATGATATGACCCTTGCCAATAAGCTTTAACAAAGATAACGCAGGTCTTCAATGTACATGTTGACGAAGCTTGGAGGATCTGTTCTTTCATCTTTAAAATTCCATTACTGAGTTTGCATCAAATCTCTTGCTTACGTGATTCGGAAGTCCAATTCCTTGAATGTTCTCTGTGCATGACACAACTCAAATCCATTCCACTTCAAAGAAAGAGGAGTAGAGAATAAAGTGCCAGGTAACTTTATATTGCTCACGAATCCAATTCCAGAACCAAAATCCAAAATTTTCTACTCTTACGGATAAAGGGTTGTCAATCCATGGATGGCAGTTCAAAATAATCGTACTTGTGCTCCTTTATTATCAAGTGGGGAAAATCAAAATTCACTACACCATCTTAACAATGAACAAAAGGGTTCTAACTCCACCTTTATAAAAGAAAAATGTCTTCTCTCTTATGATTTACACTAGATAAAAATACAATTCATTCATGGGGTCCTAACTACCAATCAGGAAATTTGACCCCTGCAACTTTTAGGATTCCAGAGAAAAGCTGGCTTAGCTACTAACAAACCCAATAACTGCAAAATTTTAGTCCTCAGGAACAATTACTCTCTTGATACAGGTGCATATTCCTGGATTGCTGTTGCTAGCTTATCTCGATCCTCCTCTGTTTTAGTTCTAATTAAGAATGTCCGTGGCACAACGCTGTCGCCATTACCACTATCATCACCCTGCAGAAGTCATCCAGCTTCTCTAAGTGGCATTCTATAGAATTAAAGAATCTAATATGAAGATTCGTAATACTTTCATCAGATTTTGATATCATTTAACCTTTTATGAAAGTCTTGCACAAGAATTTATACAGTTAAACTACGAGGCATTTGTTTTGGCACCAATATCACAAAACAATAAGTAGATTTACTTATTTCAGCTCCTATCACCTAGAAAAAGGACATCTGTCAATATAGAGTCCTACATCTAATCCAAACAAAGAGTAAAATACCTAGGCCTCGCAATGCTAATGTAATTGAATTTCACATGGTAAAAATGCTCTTATCCAATATATGAAGGAATCAAAAAGGTAAAAGACACATTTAATTTCCATTCTACATGCAGATCCAGATCATCTACGAAGAAATGTTGAAAGAAAGCCATAGGCTGAAAATGTTCACTCCTATAGTAGAAAGTAGATTAAAATTTCAGAATCTTGCAGTTTCCATTCCTGAAGCCTGGTTGCAGTGATGAAACATGTTACATCCATAATTATAATCATTATCATTATTTGCCTCAACCAAAATCAGTGGACAAACTTAGGATGTGCTTATAATAAATATCATTACCGAAGTGTGAAATATTGCAACAACCGAATTCTTTTGTAAACTTGTCTTGATTCCTGGATACAGCAAAGCATTTAGCGATACTTTCCCCACCTGCCATGCAGCCACAAAATAAGTTGACAGCGCTCTAAAGTATTTGCATATATGTGCTGTTTATCATGCAATTTATCCCTTATTATTAGAAGCAGCCAGTCAATGATCACATCACTAAACAAACAATATAGATGTTTCTGAATGAAATCAATTCCTTAATTGAACTTACATCGTTACGAACAACAATTGTTGGTTTTGATTCTTTAGTACCCTTGCTGACACCCTCTTTACACTTGATGGAAAGGTGACCTGTGCCCTTATCTTTCCATGCGTCTTTATCAGCTGGATCACCTGACTGGATACATCTCGAGGAAAACATAAAAAAGAACTTTAGCCAATCATAGAGCTGAAGAAACACGATACTATTAAGGAAGTATAACTTCAGTTGAACTTGACTGGACAGATCACGAGGAAAACATAGAAAAGAACTTTAGCCAATCATAGAGCTGAAGACACACAATACTATAAGGAAGCATAATTTCAGATGGTCAAATTCAACTTGGTGAATCATTAATTAAAAAACAACCAAGAAATTCAGATTATCTCCTTAGAAGATCATATAACTAAATCAAGATGTTCTAAGTTATAGCAAAAATGGATTGCTTTTAGGCATTACTATAAGCAAAATTTTCCAACGAGTTAGCTATCATGTGAACTCATCAAGAATGATGATATAAATTATTACCCTGACATATAGCTTGCACTTGACCTCATGGACCACAATAATGCCCATTTCTTCAGATTTCTTTACAGATGGGCTGTTAGGTTGCTGTAACTCGTTTTCTGAGAGAAAAGAAAAAGTCAAATCATCAAAGAATGAAATCTACTAGAATAGAGAACTTCTGTTACCAAAAAATCACAAAAAAGACATAATAGAAAGCGAAACTACAAAACTGATCAAATTGTAAGGAATGAAATAAAAATGCCATCCTCTATTTTCCATTCCTAAGCAAAGAAGAAAAGTACCACATAGAATTGTGAAATAGAAAAAATCAAAATCAATAGTCGATCTTCCTTGACACCAAAAACTCCAAACAGGTCCAACAAAAGAACTATCGTATTCCAACATTTTCATCAATAGAAGTATGGAAATCTTGTTGTAGAACCTACAAGGCCATCTGAATAAAATAAATTTACATTGCAGAATTCCATGTTCACTGTATACCAGATAAAATTAATCGTACATTAACAGATATATTATTTTCTGAAATGTTTTAGGATGACGCATATTAATTGACAGAAGTATGTATATCTTGCTGTGGAAGTATATTCCCTGTAGTCTCAAAAGAAATCATCCAAATTGAATAATATGATTCCATAACACGTACAATGCCCACTTCAAAGGATAATAAACAACCAGGCAACTGCAATGCAGCTATCAGGTTTCTATCAAATTATATCCAATGTTTATCTTTTTTTTTTAGGGTTGGAAGGTTATATCCAATTGTTATATCCAATGTTTATCTTTTTTTTTTTGGGTTGGACGGTTATATCCAATTGTTATCTTACACGAATAGAAGTGAAAAGAACTCCTAATTCAACAATGAAAAAGTGCAATCATGTTATCATCCATATTCTCTCACCTTCCTATATGCAATGCATATAGGAAGGTGGTGGATGATAATAAACCCCTGATTACGTATTCCAGGAGAAAGTCACGTGCTAAGCAAGAGTGAATCAGTAGATCAGTTTTAATTGTTTTATGTCTGCTCTACGTGCCCTAGGATGAAGGAGTCAGTTATGTTTACTAGTTAGTTGAGAATCTTATTTTCAGGTATGCTTCTATTTCTCTGTTCTGTTAGCTAGTCATTTTAGGCAATTAGTTATTTCATTTGTCTATAAATATTATGCATTACAGGATGCAGGGATATGAATAATAATACAACTCATTCGAAAATTTCATTTGTGGAGATTCTCCCATTCGCTATTATTCCTTCTTTAAGTGAGATTCTTGCTTATAGAGAGCTTAATAGATCTTTATTCTGCTTTTATCTTCTAAAGTACCTAGTCTCTACCAGATGATAACAATGAGAAAAGCTAGAAAGAAAAAACAGTGGCTACAAAATTTTGCTCGAGCCTAAATTTCATGCAACATAATGCACTAAAAGTCCTCAAATAACACGGTGGAAAAGCATCAATAAACTTATTCTCTCACCATCATCTGCATCATCTGAAATTTTATTATTTTCTGGAATCACACGCTGGTCTCCTAACCCTGAAATGAGAACAGAAGTCCGCTACCACATCAGTAAAGCAGCTTAACAAATCCACACAAGAGCTGCAATGCTTTGCTATAGATAAGAAGGGCATTTGTAATTCCCTGACCTATTGACGGAAAGTAAAAAGAAGATGCAACTACTAGTCAAATAATCTTCAATGACAATTCAAAATCTTGGAAAAATCCTTGGTCCAAAAATTAGTTCATGCACCTTCATTACATTCGTCCAACCGAACACCCCCAACAACCAAAAGAAATTAATGATTCACAACTGAAAAGGCCAAATACAAGTCTCAAGAGCTTGTGAAAGCATAAAGGGGGCCAGCTTGCATGCCTCAAAAGTTTGCTTCTCACTCATGAAATTCAACTCATATACTGTGGTTTAATTGCTCAAGAGTAACTTTTGAGAATCACACAAAAAGTTCTGGTGAAAGTATCAAAGTAATGCAGTATAGGACATACCAACTGAGATTGGAGTTTGGTTGTTGGAAAACAGTCCAAAACTTTGGCTGCTGAGGAATGCTCCAGAGCTTTGATAAGTGGAAAACAAGCCTGAGTTCTGTTTGTCTGACCAAAATGAAGTGCTTTGACTAGTGGAGAATAATCCAGAACTTTGACTGCCGGAGAATAACCCAGAGCTGTGGCTGTTAGTAACCACTCCAGAACTTTGATTAGTGGAAAACAAGCTCGAATTCTGTCTGTTTGGCAATAAACCAGTGCTTTGACTATTTGAGAGCAATCCAGAACTTTGACTACCGGAGAATAAGCCAGAGCTATGGCTGTTATTAACCACTCCAGAGCTTTGATTAATAGGGAACACTCCAGAGTTTTGGCCATTTAACAATAAGCCCGAACTTTGACTGTTAGAGAACAATCCCGATTCTTGAGTGTTCGAGAACAAAGCAGAGCCTTGACTTTTAAAACTTACATTGGAGCTTTGACTACTAGACATTCCCCCTCCAGAACTTGGATTTTTGGAGAACACACTCGAAGTAAATGAAGTTGTGATACTTGTATTTGTATATGCCGGAGTACTACCAGTTTTCTCTTGAAATGACTTGTTTCCAATACTCCTTGCTTCATGGATCAATTTCTTTTCAGAGGCAAGAGATTCAGTGGCAGGTCTTTCTTTTATAGCATTTGCTTTGAGCCAGTTTACAACATCACTAAACTTCTCCTGCAACAGGAAGGTAGCATATCAGTAGATGATATGGTTGAGATATCAAATACAAATCTACCTTGCATCTAGCCTAAATGTCGGTAAGGCCTACCATAATGTTTGACGCATGAGAAAGGTAGTCTCCAACTCCATCTTCCCAAAGTTCATCTGGATGATCTTTAAGTTGAGTTTGCACCCAACTGTCACAAAAAGAATAATAATAGTACAGCCATTTAGATGAAAGAAAAAGCAGCAAAGAAAGAACCAAAATGAACATGTACGTCCTTAGTGAGAGAAATGCACGTTTCTGTTCTAGACAGTTCAAAAAGAATAAATTAATGTCAAATTAGAAAACACAAGAACATTCACTAGCTAAAATGGTAATACATAAACACAGAGATCGACTCTGCCGGGTGTTTAACAAAATCTCAGAAATAAAATGATGATTTCAACGCTGTGATGATGTTGAAGGAAAAATGGACCTGGCAAATTGAGTATTGAGAGCTCTCACATGCTGCCGAGAAGACTCAGCTCTGTGCATATCCAACGATGGCACTGAACTCACCTGCTGATGAGCCGTCTCGGGTCTATGAGCATCATTAAAAGATGAGCCTGAGACAAGTCTCTTATTTTGAAACTGCACCATCGACCAAAATAGAAATCAAAATAACACTGGAGTAGCAAATAGATTCATACACACAAACCACTGACAAATTGTAGCATATCAAAACCTCATTATTAAATTTGAAAACAAAAAAGGAACCAAACTCAACAATCCAACTTGAAAAACTAGTAGCAGGAACTGAAACACAGATTATAAAAACAAAAGGCAGCAATTTTGAAGAAATGGAACAGTAAAACGTAGACTAGGGTTTTTCCCTTGAGAATCCAAAAGAAAAGGAAACAAAATACTTACAGTCATATCAGGAGCCGAGTCGGATGCGGCGAAACGTTTCGCTCCTTTCATGGTAAAGACTAAAGTTTCTTCAAATATTGGTAGATGAATGCAAAGATTGAACAAAGACAGATAGAGAGCCAAAAATTGATCTCTTTTTCAGGTTTCCTCCTTTTTTGCTGCTGCCCAAAAGAGAGCCTTTTTTATTTTTTTATTTTTAATGTTTGATAATTAGGGAAGGATTTTTTATTTGATTTGATGATGTACTCGTTTTCGGCCGTGCGATGAGGTGGGGAAGTAACTTTCAATTAGGACCGTTAGATTTGCCCCTCAATTTGGGCTTGCAGGGGCCTGCTGTCATAGATTAACGGGGCCCGCAGGTAGAGTCTTTTGGTTAAAACCCGACCCATTTATTATTTGCGGTCTTCATTGGCATAGTGCTGTTATTTTACCGACATTATTTACCACCAACTCCCTAGCCTGATAAGATAACCAAAATATCACTCATAACATGCAGATAGTATTCACAATAGAATAATCTATACATTATTAACAAAATATCTAGATAAAAATAAATAATTTATATTGCAAAAATGAATATTAGAGTGTGTGGTAATTATGAAAAATTAAAATATACAGATATAAGTAGTTTGGTTCATTTATAAATACTCATATTTCTTCTTATATCAAGAAATAAATTCAATTATTTAAGAATACAACCCAGTAAGAATTCAAATCTTCTAAAATCTAAGTTACATATTAATATTTATAATTTAGTTAATAAGTGAATGTTTATAGTATAATTCCTCTTTTAACTCATAATAATATTTTGTATGTCATATTGTTCTAATTTTAATAAAGTCATGATTTTGTCCAATCATTTCAACAAGTGGTATTAAAGGCTAATTAGGGCGTATATATCTAGTTATCTTATGCTTTGTAGTTACTACTATAAGTGCATCTTCACTATTAGAAAATATGTTAGAAATTATTTACTCTTTGAAATTGTTGAATACTATTCATATATGTAATTATTATTTACATGAAATAATAAGTTATTTCTCTTAACTCAAAGAAGTTTGGGATCGAAACAATGTCATTTAAATTTATGATTGAGAAGTTCAATAGGAATAATTTCTTAATATGAAAGTTGAAGATGAAAGAAATCCTTTCAAAGGATAATTACCTTGCAATTAATAGTATAAAGTTGACAGAGTTTATAAATGGTACCAAATAGAATGAAATGGTCATAAATGTCGGTGCAAATTTTCATCTCGCTTTATCTGGTGAAGTTTTGTTAAGCATAAAGGAAAAGAAAACAACACAAAAGACATGAGATCATTTTACAAAATTATATGAAGTTAAGTCACTCTACAACAAATTTTTTATAGAGGAAAATTTATACTCTTTGGATGTGAGAATTTATTTCAATAATTGAGCACATTAATAATTTGACCACTCTATTCTCGTACCTCACATTATTGGAATATAAAACAGATTCATTTGAACATTTTGAACTTATACTTCAAAATTTTCCTAATTCTTATAATTAATTTATCATCAACTTAACTAATAATCATCTTACAGACTACTTAGTCTTTAATGAGGTTATGACCATAAGTTTTGAGGAAGCAAGTTGATAGGATGATTAATTTTCACTATTTTGATTTCTAATTCCCTTTTGTTGAGTGCAAATTGAGTTCAACCTAATGAACTTACTCATCTTTTGTTATTAGGGAGTCTTGAGCATTCTTGGAGCTGATTATGAAGTAAAAAGTCGTGAAACGGACAGATAAGGAAACAGATATAAGCTAGCAGACGTGTTGCTGACTAAGCGTGGCCACGTGCAAGGAAAAAATATATGCAGAATCTGTTTTGAAATCATATTCGATCCACCTAAGATCTTCATGAACTTGAGAATCAAATTGTAGCCTTATTGAAGGGGATTTGCAATTTGAATATGGAGAGAGAATATATAATAGCCCAGACCATCCCTCCATAGATATTGTCCGCTTTGGGTTGCCTTTAGGGCTAAACCCTCACGGTTTTGCTTTTCCCCTCTTGGAAAAACACATATTAAGGCGAGAGGTATCCATACCCTTATAAGGCATACTTCGTTCCCTTTTCCAACTGATGTGGGATCTCACAATCCACCCCCCTTAGGGCCCAGCGTCCTACGCTGACACAACGGTTCGAGAACTGGCTCTGATACCATTTGTAACTGACCAGACCACTCGCCCACAGATATTATCCGCTTTGGGTTGCCGCTCTGACTAAACCCCTCACGGTTTTACTCTTCTAAATTGAACTCATATTCATATGTAGCTCCCTTCTTTTTGGGTGAAGTAAGACCACGCTCATGAGCTTATTATCCTAGGTCGGAACAAGTTGATAGGATCCCTCTTTTTCTTTTCGCCCTCATATCGCCACGCGGGAGGGACATGCGGACGTAAAAAAGGAAAGAGGGGGATGGGATTTCTCTCGCTTTTGGCATAGCGGGCCCCTAGCGGGAGGCCCGCCCGACGGGCTATTAGCTCAGTGGTAGAGCACGCCCCTGATAATTGTGTCGTTGTGCCTGGGCTGTGAGGGCTCTTAGCCACATAGATAGTTCAATGTACTCATTCACGCCTGACCCTGAGATGTGGATCATCCAAGGCACATTAGCATGGCGTACTTCTCCTGTTCGAACCGAGGTTTGAAACAAAACTTCTCCTCAGGAGGATAGATGGGGCGATTCAGGTGAGATCCAATGTAGATCCAACTTTCTATTCACTCGTGGGATCCGGGCGGTCCGGGGGGGACCACCACGGCTCCTCTCTTCTCGAGAATCCATACATCCCTTATCAGCGTATGGACAGCTATCTCTCGAGCACAGGTTTAGGTTCG
>JAOTAZ010000219.1:28417464-28430466 GCA_025629785.1 Erythroxylum oxycarpum | reverse complement strand
GTCTAGAGTCGTCTTCGAGAGAGCGTAAATTATACGTGCTATGGTGGGCTTCGTAAGTGACTAATGAGTCGTCTTCGAGAGAGCGTAAATTATACGCGCTATGGTGGGCTTCGTAAGTGACTAATCAAATTTGCAACTGCCGACTCCGTAAAAGACCCGGTGACCAATTCCGCCCGTGTGGATGGATCTACTTAATTCAGTCAATGAGTTTATAAGACAGTAATCCACTCATTTGAATTTGAAAACAGATATTTATTATAAAAGAAAAAGAAAAGGATGAAAGAATTCTTATAGTTTAATACTTAAATAATCCTTTTATAAGAATAAACAATTAAATAACTTATATCAGTTTTTAAATAATTTAAAATTAAAATTAAAATTAATTAAATTTGAGAAAATGATAGGGTGGATTTTTTATTTAAAGAAAAAGTGCACGAAAATATAAGAGTTAGCTTCATTCATTTTAATAGGGTTAAGGCAGTTGTTTAAAAATGATATTTTAACCAAATAAAAGGCTTATTATATATATCAGATACATCAAAGTGGTCCTAAAAATCTCATATGGAACAATTCATATGTTTTTAACTGTTGGATTTACCAACCTAACCTTGTGCTTACAAGTTAAAGATTCAACATATGGCAACGTTTAAAATTCAATCCTTCTTACAACAAACAATGCTAATACTTGATATTTATTTATTATTGTAAGGAACCAGTAAGTAACATTGTGACTTTGTCATCAAAAGGTCACAGGCGGAAATACCCTTTTTGTAAAATACAAAAGAAAAGTTATGTATAATTAATGTCCTTTTTTCAATTTTGACAAAACGGAGAGTCTATGTCCTGAGATATTGTTGATGTTGTGTTGTAAGAAAACTTTTGAAAGATTGTTTTATTGTCAGATGATTATTTAGATGTACTCTTTGACAAGTGATTATGTGTGACTTAAGTAATTTAATTTCGTTCTACCTTTAACTCGAGTTTTGGATAGCAAAGTGTTATCAAAGCTTAGGTATGAACCTGAGGCTTAGTCCCATATCGTGAGTTTGAATCCTAAAAATAGATTAGCCATAGGTTCTCCTGCACTTAGAAATGATGCCGAGAGACGTTCGCTTCTAACAGTTGCTTGATGGACTTAAATAATTTGATTTCTTCCTATCTTCAACACAAGTTTTGGAGACTTCCTTCTGGGCAAAAACCACAGATGTGAAACTTATGCACAAAACTAATTTACCGCACACGTCACACCAGTTAATTGGCGTTGTCGCGTACAATTGAAATACATAATGAAATCCAATCTCTAGTGTAGGGATGCATTGTCTAGCTCCTCATTCTAAAGTGTCCTCCAGTACCCCAAATTAAAAATATCTAAGTAACTAACGCATGGGACGTAACTGTTGTAATGAGGCACATATATACCTGAATTTGGCATCTATGTAGGAATCATCATCATAACGTTTCTTGGAGGCTTTGCTCATCTATTTCATTCTCTACCTCAACTTGGAAACCACAATCCAACCCCAATTGTTGCTCTTTGAGATTTCTTTTATTTGGAGGGCAGCCGACAAGTGGCATTCATAAGTTATTAGCCTACATTTGTCACATAACGATCTTGTAGTATCAAAATATGTGAAAATAGTATAGTATTTAGTAGCCTTACAAAAATTATGTTGTAGCAATATTATTACCAAGAAGAACTTAATTACTTGTGTTGTTTTGTGTGAAATAAATAGTGGCTGGAAAGTAAACCAGTATCCATTCAGTGTACTATAATTTTACGCGTCACAAGTGACAAAAGATGTTGATTATACACATTAATTGATCACTACCCGGCCAGTAATTAAGTTAGTAAGTAATGAATAAAGATTCCAAAATCTTAGTTTGGATGTTTGACTTTGTTCATAGATTAAAAGATAAACCCTAGGAAACGGCAATTCCATAAGATCACCTAAAACATCCTTTATAGGAAGAGACACCGAGGAAACGTTAATAAGATATAGCTAATACCTACAATGTCCACTGGCCAATGGATATGGTCATCAATTCAATAATAATAAGAAAAACATGAAATATATATATATAAAAGCAATTGCCATACCGTAAGACGAATTTTTGCGTCATCTGACTGGACAAGGGGTTGTTTCTGCCGGCACACCCACCTCGTTTTGTCCCGTTGCTCAAGAAAAGTTAAACAGATGATTAATTATTCTAAATCTGAACTCGCTTACTCTTTTAATAAAATAACTGCGTTTGACTCGTATCAACGTGAATCCTGTGGGAGGAGAAGAGCGCATGTTAATTGATGATTACGGCAAATGTAAAATAAACGTGGTGAGAAATTTTAAGGCGGTTTTGGTCACGCCTTCTCCAAATTTTACGTTCACATACCTATTATTATAATGTAAACAAGTTTTGGAGATGCGACTGAACATAAAAGTCTTTACTTCCATCACCTCATCACCGGTTTGAGTTCGACAAAATGACTGCTTCCCGTTTCTCATGGCTAATTCAACCTCGACCATTCTTATCTTTCAAAACTCTATCTGACTTTTCCTTTCTTTCTTTTTTAATAGCATAAAACAGCAATTTAGAGATCAAGCATATTAACGTACTCGTGCATGCACGTATCTAGTTTCCACGCATGTGAGGGAGATTTTGCCGACTTAGTACACCCCTACAATATGATCGTCAACTTATTAATTGGTCAAATTTCCTACGCAATTACTTGCATTTTCAGATCATAATTATGTAATACTTATATGGTGCAAATGAAAGGTTATGAAAGGGATGGGGGAAAAATAAATCGGATTCAAGAGAAACCATAAACAATAAAAGATATTATATATCTTAGTTCAAAATTTTATGATAATAAATTATGAGTCTTATTTTCGTATGCATCTCATTTTATTCTTATATCTCTTTATGATGTAGAGCAATTTGTGAATTTCTAATATCTTTCCTTTACAAGTAAATATATATCCACATCACATTAGCTCCTCTTTAACTATAGCTAATGCGATATCATATGAGTCACTTTATGAACCACAATTCTTTAGACCCAAATTTATTAATCTTTGTTCAATAGATTTAGTCAACCTAACTCTAATACTAATAATATGGACTATATCTTTGTATATAATTCAATTTATCTTTGTGCCCCTTTCCAATGTAGGACAACCCCTACTTATACATTTTCAACAACAAAGACATAAAAACCAAATTAAATTAGTGTTAAATATTAAGATGTTCATAAAATAAATATTTAAGTTTACCCTTTATGTCAATTTCATATATCCAAATTTTATTAAAAGTGGATGAGGGAAAAATTGTATATGTAGACCATTTGATGGAGGATGCGATGCTAGATTAATTGAATCATAACCAAATTAAATGATGATCATTTTATAGAAAAGAAAAAAAATTGTGATGGCTTTAAACATCAATTGTTGATTGAGAAAATAATTAAGATCAACATTTTGTTTTAGATTGAATTTATACCAAGTCAGTTGCGTTGGTCTTGAGTATACAAAATTATAAAATAACTACTCAAAGGGATAATTTGATGCTTAAATTAGTGAAAGTTGAGGGGGATAAGTATATAAAGAAATATTTAATTAAGCTTGGTGATAGTGCTTATAAGAACTTATTATGAGGTGTCTCGCTTTTATAGGTAATCATCAAGAAGTGTAGTTAAACTCTAACTATCATTAGTAAATCTAACTCTAACTTCTACTAGCTTCGATGATCTTTTATTAGGACTCTACTTCCTCATATGAACGAATCACATATTGATTTAACTTACCTTTTTCGAACAATTAAGACTCTTATGTAAGCCTAAAGTCTACATATCTAAAGAAGATTAATGGGTTTCATGCTAAATCAACATAGACTTGACTTATATACTCATTAGGAGTATATCATTTACCTCTTAATTTCTTATTAAAGTTTGAATCTAGAATGAAAATTTTAGTACTTAAATTTATAGGAATAACGACTTAATCAACATGATTTTTAGGTAATTTAAGGATCTCTGAATTAATGAACCATGTTTCCAAAGGTTTGAAATTGTTAGGCTAAGTTATAGGATTATTAGAGATAGACATAAAAGAATAACATAGTTTTTTTGAATACTCATGTTAGGTTTCCTTACACAGGTCTATTTATGATAGATTGACATTAGTTTTTGATCATTCATCTTTTGTTTACTTAAGCAACCATGTTAGAGACAAGTTAGTGATTTGGCACGAATTATCTCTTGGAAAATTTTTCTATAAAAATTTCCTAGAATTTTCCTTGTAGAACACGAGTATCACAAAGACATTCTTGCTATTTATAAGAAGGAAAATTATCATTTAATGTTTACAATTGACTCAATCCATGTTGACCTTCCATCCCTCTATATAAGGTGTAGGATATTGGTAGCTCACGTTTATCATTTTTAAGAGTTATTATGAGAGAAAGCATCCTTACTCTTTGTATACCTACCTTCTTAATATAATTTGACAATAAGATGATTAATAAGTCTGTCTTCTTTCAACAGCTAAGATTACATCTATTCTTTTATACCTTTTCAATTATAAAGAGCAGCATGGATGATAAGAGTTGCCTCAAACTATAGACATAAGAGCCGCATATCCCTTAGGTTTATCTAGACATCATCTGACTCCATATTTGGGAACTTCAATAAAAAAAATTGAAGCAATCTTAGACAATAATAAGTTGTAGAGTGTTTAGTTTAATAAAATGAGGGAGAAGTTTCACATTTCTAATTAGATTCTACTCAAGTACTCAAACAACGTTAAGCTAATCCCAATCAGATGTGATTCTACTACAATTTGTTTAATTATTGACTTTAAATTCCTCTTTATCCCATAATCTTTCAAATACTATATGCTACAATCTTGAGCTATGACTAAATGCATTTATAAGCAAAAATCTTGCTATTTAGGTTCATCGTCACCTGCCATATTATAGATGTGATCCTAACCATGTTTTACTTAAGTTTACAGACCAGTGCTAGCCTATGAAGATGTAGAGTGCGTGGTATGTCTTAAGTATTAGAAGTGAGTCTCGGTTATTGAGAGTTTTCCAAGAGAACTGCACTATTGAAAGGAAAATTTTGTCATCCTGTCAAATGGTATAGCAATGTCAACCTTTAGGGCCTTAATGTAGAGGCCTAAATTAGATATTTCTCAAACAAGATAAGAATTATAAAACCCTAAAGTTTCTATCCCAATCATTTTTCAATTTAACCATCTTTTTTCTACGTTGAGAGTCATTAATTTTCCAATTAAACCTAATCATGTTTGGGCATCTTATTGAGAAGAGTAGATATGTATGTCTCTTTTCTTTCATTCTTTATTGCCTATATTTTTAAATATCATATTAACATTCATGTTACTTATATGATAACCATGAACATGAATAAGATATTTGTAAAGAATAAGGTGACTTAAAAGAAAGGCAAATTGCTTTTGTCTTCCAAAGAAAAGAAGTAAAAAGTGATCTATGCAATGAAATCATCATCTTCGAATCAATTCTCCTTGAATTGATGTACAGGAACTTCTTTTGGACATGGTAATTTTAGGCTTGTATGTTTTTTTATTATTTTTAAGGAGTTAAAGGGACTTCTCCTAAACATGAGGTTTTAAGCTGTAAGTTTTGGTTTATAATAGGGAGTTAAAAAACTTTCTCTTGAACTTGAGCTCTTTAGGTCTACAAGTTTTATTTTTTTCTAAGAAATTGAAGGGTCTTATTCTAAAATTAAGGTCTTTATTCTTGTAGATTTTTATTTTACACTATAAAACTGAGAAAACGTCTCTTAGACTTAAGGCCTTTAGGCTGTTGTTTTTTATATTAGGGAGTTGGAATGACTTCTCTTAGACTTGAATCCTTTAGGATAACATATTTTTATTTTAAGTTAGGGAGTTAAAAGGACTTCTTCCAGACTTGACACTTTTAGGCTTGTTGATTTTTCGTAATTCAAAGAGCTCAGGAGAGAAGACTTCTACTAGACTTGAGACCTTAGGCTTATAAGTTTATCCTTGAGTTAAGGAGCTGAAAATACTTCTCCTAGATCTGAGGCCTTTAGGCTTATATGTTTTTATTATTATATGAATTTCATATAAATGAAAATTAGAAGTGTTTTATTAATAATTATATGTTGTATGTGTGAGTATTTTATAACTTATTCTAATTATAATTCTTCCCTATATAAGTTTTATTTAAGATATGGGACACTTTTGAGCCATTAAGTCTCTTGAGCATGTAACTTTTAAGCTTGATTATATCTTTTATACGATATGTCCTTTATCATTTTGGAGATAAATTCCTTTAATATATATATTTTTCTTTATAAGATTCAAAAGACTAGTCCTCAATTTGAAGAATTTGATAATTTTTCTTACAAGCATTATTTTTCTGGCCTTTTATTGGTATGTTTTATTTCTTATTCTTATAACATCCTATGTTATTTAACTAGTTTATGATCTAAACAAACTCAATTAGCACTCCTCATATGCATATGATTTCAAATTTGGTAATATTAACTCTATAGGAATCAATGTTTTAGCTTTGAAGTTAAGACTGAAGGATGTTTCTTCACTGGACATTATTGGCATTATTTAGTAAGCTTATAATATATTATAAACTCTTAATCCTAAGTTCCTTTAACATCATTGACTTTGGATTTTAAGCCTTGTAGTATTGTTTTATTTGTGACTTCAACTAACCATTATCTAATCGGTATGCATTAAATATGAGGTGATGCTTAATTTTACACTCTTTGCAAAAGTTCTTGAAAGCTCTATTATCAAACTAGGTCCTATAGTTTGTAACTATTATTAATGGAACTCTATAACTAATTATGATATTTTTCCTTAAGAAACCTTCGATTGGCTTCCGTATCACACTAGCTAAGGGTTTTGCCTTAACTTACCTCATAAAATAATCAACTGTAATAAGGATAATTTTAAGTTGTCTTGTTATGAGGGAAAATGGTCTAAGGAGATCCATTCCCTATTAGATGAAAAGGATGATGCTTGATACTATAAAATAGTTGGTAACAATCAAATGATGCAAGTTTTACTTGTTACAGTTTTTTTTTTACAAATTCCTAAACATCCTTTTAAATCAAAAGCTAGAAGTATCCTTACCTTAAGATCCTACAAATAAATAATGATCCTCCCTAACGGGTTTCGCGCACCCTTTTGTGAATCTTAATAAGTATATAAATTTTACTTGAACTTTAGGGATGTAGCTTAGATATGGTAGGATAGAGGATCTTCTGAACAATTTTTTATTTATGACTAAATATCTTGAGGCCTAGGTTTAAAGCATTTTTTTAATATTTATTTCAATTAGTGGCTTTTCCTTTCATAATTTTTTTTGAATTAGATATGTCTAATCTACTTTATTTTCATTTATGGTAACTACTTAATTACTCTACCATGTTGTTAGCTCTTTCTAGTCTTTATAAAAGAGTTTTCAAGAGATAACACTATTGTTGGCCCATATTTTTTATAAGTAATCAACTTTGAGACTATGTTTCCTGAGTATCAACCTAAAGCTTACCTTTATGTTATTTTCTCTACCTGAAAATTTTCTTATACTTTATTAGTTTGTCTTCTTTTACCTCATAGGTATCATTAATCTAATTGAATATAAGTTATGAGTCTGACATGATAGTTATGAGCCTAATATAAACTTCATTAATCAATTTTAGTCCAAATAACAATGCTTTATATTTTACCTCATTATTGAATTGGTATTACACTTTATATTGCATATTTGTTCATGTTTTTCCTGTCAAAATATATCCTTGCCCCACCATCTTTTCATCTAGTCGTGCTATCTATGTACATTATTTATGTCGGGGTGTTTGTTTTTGGGTACTAAGTTTTTGTTGACTTTGTTATGTTCTTCTAACTGTGTCAACATTTTCAATATGAGGTCACCTTTAAATTAAAATGTTATGAAGCTTCTTAAGATGTACATGATGTAAAATTCTGCTAGTTCAATTGATCATTTCATAGGTCTTTTGATTTGTTTGGTTTATGAAATAGTTGCCTTAGTAAAATATCAATATACACATTGATGATGTCATCTTGGAAGTAGGACCTTAACTTCTTGTGCTAATAAGTAGTGCGTAGCTACCTCTTTCCAACCTTAAATAGTTTAGCTTTGGTCCTTCTAATATCTTAATCATATAATATATTAGCCTTTAAGTGTTATCTTCTTTATTAATCAAAAAAGAGTTAAGTGTTGTGTTCAAAACAACTATGTAGAGATATAGTGATTCTCTAACATGTGAGATTGATAGTAATGGTAGAATCTTGAAGTAATTCTTAGATCCACTTTAACTTTTAGACTTTTGGACTAATATAATGAATGGAATTAAGTGTAGTATACAAGATTTGAGACATAAACTAACAACCCAAGTGTATTAACTTGCCTTTTAAGGCATTATGTCACCAAGGAATTAATAATGGACTAAGTTGGCTTAAGCTCAGGTGAATCTTGTGAGATGGAGGAAGCAAGTATTGCTCCATCAAATACACCATACTAAGGCATGATGTTGTTGAGTAAGTTTTACAATTTATAAAACCCTCAATAACGGGAAGCACACGGGTCACGAATGTAGTATAAGAGGGATTGATCTCATGAGGAGGGTGACTAACCTAATCCTATGTTATCTAAGGCTAAGAAAATTGAAATAACAGAAATAAAATTTCACAAGAAAAGAAAATTCGAGAAATTGATTGGCAAGAATTGTAATTCATAAATTACTAGAAAAAGAAATGAAATTTTAAGCAATACAAAAACACAGTTGAAATTAATCAAGAGAAATTAAATAGTTATTAGAGAGGGAATTTTATCGATCATTAATGTTAACCTAGCCAATTATGTGTTATCGGAGTTTCAATTCTAGGCTAACGAAGGGTCGATTACTCTCCCTCGAGTTATAATCATTAATCCTTAAATTATAAACCCTAATCGAATTATGGAATTTGCAATCTCTTAATTTACAAATTACCCACAACCCTAATTAGATCAAAAGCTCCCTACTAATTACTGAATCTCACTAGGGATCTCTCTCCATATAAAAATCGATATGATTGATTATATGGTCAATAATCACCTAACTCTCATTAACCCGATTTAAACATTTTTATCTGGCTCACCCTCTCGATTTATTACTGAAATATGCAAATACAATAATTAATCACAACACCTATTCAAATAAACATAAATCAACTAGATTAGCATTAAATATAAGCAAAATCTTGAAGGAAAAGTTAGAATATCGTTAACAACCTGAAATCCATAACCATACAACCCATCTCAACCTTACATATTAAATGAGTAAAAAAGGAAAAGGGGAGGAAATGAAACTTAGGTTGGACGATCTAGCAAGGTAGCGATGTCTGGAGATCATGTAATTCGGGAAGTTTCGGCATTGAAATCCTCCTCTTCTTCCTCCTTTTCTTTTCTCTCTCTCTCTCTTTAGGGTTTCCAAGAGTGGCTGAATGGAGAGCCCCTTTATTGGGTTACATCATATTGCTTTAATAGTCTTTTCCAATTAAGATAATCTAGTGTCTTTCCAGGGTCCGAAATGTCTCTCGAATACTCGAATCCAGAAGCGACTCTGCATCTGTCTGCGCACAGGCCACGTTCGTGGCCTTTAGTGGCATAATCATAGCCAAACTTGTTTAGCTCTCTGTCACAATCATGGTAGATTCCCCACAATCGTGGCCCTGTGTTTGAGCTTCTATCACGATTGTGTAATATTTGCCATGATCGTGGCCTTGGGTTATTGCCCGGGTCTTCTTTGATTCTCCTCTAAATGCCCTGAAACACTAAAAAACTTATCACGACACCTCATATATATATATAATTGAAGCTCAAATACATGTTCTCCTCCAAAAAACACTTAAAAAAACAAATATTTATCAACTAACACAATTCTCAGCCTAAACACACACTAAGCAATCAAATTAACCACTAAACACACACTAAACTACCTACAAAAACAAAATGTAATCTACACCTATCAACATCCCCACACTTAAACATTTGCTTATCCTCAAGCAAACAAAAACAGTCAAACAGTCAAATAAATCAAGAAAACACAAAACACACATACGCAACAATGAGACAATGGCTTCAACTTAGCGAAACAAATTTAACTATAAACATAGCCCTTCAAGCCTTTCTAACTTATTATCAAACAAAATCTGCGTCTAATCACCTTAGACTAAATATACAAACTAATCAAAATTTTAATGTTGATTCAATTCACCCTTATCACTTGCATACACACATTGATAATCATTCAGTCAAAACAAAAGTGTAGCTATTCCTAAGTAGGTTTTCATGAAAAATCAAGCTACTAACAAGTTTGACAGGTTTTTATTTGAAAACATTCTTTTTGTTAATTTTTCTCTAAGGATATAAACCTATTCTTTTTATGTGGTGGCAAACATTTGTAATGAATGTCGATCCGGTTACTCAACTAAGTCGTGTTGTTATTAAGTTGCTTGGTTGGAATGTAATTATAGCCTTTTTATGCGAAGGCACACATTTGTGATGCATTTTGATCTGGTTACTTAGCTACATCATATTCTCAACTGGCTACTAGCTCTATTCATAACTCAAAGGCTAATGAAATAGTTATTTTAGTTAAAATTTACAATTTTTTTAAACACAAAATTTTACCTACCTTATTCCTTTAGCTAATCATTCTCATGAAAATGTATTAATAATGTCATTTATTTGATTGATCTAAAATTATAAATGAGTATGGAAAATTCCTAGGGTGAATGGACTAACATCGTATCCTAATTAACCAACATATTTAGCCTTAAGTAACTTAGGTTACTAATTTTACAAACTAATAAATCTTCGAATCCTAAAAGATTATGTTTAAAGCTAAATCTATCCTGTTAAGTCCTAGCCATTGGTGCATTCATACAATTCATATCATGCAACCTAAACAAACTATCATACAATATGAAAAATTCACACTCAAGGTAAAAACACACAACCCTCCCCACACTTGAATAACACATTGTCCTCAATGTGAAAAGGGTACACAATTACACCAAGGAAAAATAAAACACAATATACAGAAAAAAGAAGAAAGTACTAACAAAGAAAGGTTAGAACACGAACCCATCAGGGTGACTAAGATGGGGATGGTGTCGGAGATGGAGACCCAATGTGCTTAACACCGAGCTAGGTTCCCTTTCTTATAATTAATTCGAAGAGAATAAGATAGTTAGCAATCCAACCATTCCACATCATTACAGGCTTATTTTAGAATTTAAAACAAACCTAAGTATACATCAATTTAAATCTAACTTCTAAACGTGCTAATTTAAGGTCATTAGCTTGACCTTGCATCTTTGGAAGCTCAGCCAAGATCAATTATAACTGGCTTGCTTCCACCCTTCTCATTCAGCATCAATTTTGTAGCTTGTGAATAAGCTACAAATTGCAAAATGATCAGAAGGACCATATTGATAAAGTTGAGAAAACCAATTAATTTCAGTAATGTCCTTTTCACCAACAAACTATCAATAAAATAGGGAATAATAAAACTCCTTGAATCCTTTATTAAGTCTAGTAGTTTGTTTGGTAAAAGGGTGAGCTACTCTTGTTCCTCCTTAATCACTCCCTTTTCTTCTTTTTCTTTTGCTTCACGAACAGAGACTTTCATAGCTTTCTTAAACTCAATGTTCGTTGTCATCTCATGCTCCTTTGAAGATTTGACATCATCAGGTCTTATGAATGGTATTCTTAGTGGGTAAGGCAGAGGAGGAACATAGGGAGGGTCCTCATTCTTTTCTTCATTCTTTTTCTGCTTCTCTTGTTCTTCTACAGAGTGGGTTTTAGCTAGTTTATATATTGGTTCTCCTAACTCTTTCCCACTCCTAAATGTGATAGCCTTAACTTTCTCTCTTGCCTATACTTCCATGTTGCTCGAAAGACTTCCTACACTTTTTGTAGATAACACATTGGCAAGCTGTTCCACTTAAACCTCCAGGCTGAGAATAAAAGAGACATGAGTCCTTGTTACTTGGTCAATTTGCCCTTCTAACCTCCTATAGACCTCATCCCTACTTATGAGCTTGTCCATGATCTTGTCTAGTTTGGAATCATATTCATTGTATTTATCCTGTTAAAATCCATATGATCCTCGATTTCTAAATTAAATCTCATTATTGTTAGATCAATGAAAATTTGGGTAGTTATGCCACCCCGACTAGTATGTACTGGAATAAGGATTGTTATCTCTCTAACCAACTTATGCTCAATTAAAGTTGAATTGCTCCACGTTGTTGTTTTCCCTTAAGTAGCAATCAGCTATGATATAGCTCTCTTGTCCACATGACTCATATTTGTGCTACATTACTTTTAATGGAGAGGAAGAGGTGGCTTTCAGGCTCGTCAATTGCTTGGTTAGGTTGTTGATCTCAGCCTGAATTATTTTCATTGAATTTGGAGCAGCAATCATTCCTCCTGAGTCCCAAAACGTTGACTGCTATCTACTTCATTATGATGTCCAAAGATAGTTAGTGTATTCCATGTCTTCTACAGATCATGTGCTACTTTAACTATTTTTCTCATGAATGATCATCCAATGGCTACGTCTATGGTGCTCCTTATGGGTAGATTAACTCCAGTGTAGAAGGTGTGCAATAGGAATTTTTTGGGTAGGTTATGATGAGGACAACTCATTTGCAGCTCCTTATACCGCTCCCACGCTTCATATAAAGCCTTCCCGTCATTTTGCTAAAAATTGATAATTTCCTTTATTAGTCTTTTTATCTTGTTCAGAGGGAAATACTAATCTAGAAAAACTCGCACCAATTGCTTCCAAGTTGTAATGTTGGCTGGGTGGAGAGAATTCAACTAGGCCTTAGCTCGATCCCTAAGTGTAAAGGGAAAGAGCCTCATCCTAACAGCATCCTTTGACATCCCAATATATTGGAAGGTGTC
>JAOTAZ010000219.1:28394889-28405479 GCA_025629785.1 Erythroxylum oxycarpum | reverse complement strand
GTTTTTTAATTTTGCAAAAGATGAAAAATCATAAAAGTAAAAAGTGTCCAATTTTCACCAAATTTTGTAGAAAGCCTAAAACTTTTTTAAACAGTGTTACAATATATATATATACATAGGTCTTCATGTGTTTTGTTACAACAAAAACTGAGATATATTTGATATATTGTCAAAAGGTTAGAGTATTTAAAATAATGTAATCAATTTTAAAATAAATGTATTTGTTATACATCTTTTAGGCATCATAGTTTTAATAAGAAAATTTTAGATCATAATTAACAAAATTGAGATGTGTGAGATATTAAAACAACTAGCTTAGTATATTTCCTAGAAAAAAATAACTTGTTAATTGTCACTCAATTAATTAAAAGTGGAGCGTTAAAAAGATTCAAAATATATATGCAATTAATTGATAGATCAAACCAAAGCATTAATCTTAAAACTATTTTCAGTCTTTATGATGACTTATCATCAAGGTTAGCTTTAACTCTTTGAAAAATTAGACCCTAGCATCCACTTCAATCCCAACTGCAGTTATAGCGTAACATGTTATAAGAGGTGAACATAATTCATATATTCCTAGTCTTTAATACTCCTAACTTTCAAGCTTGACTAATTTTGGACTTATTTGTTATTCCAATGTCATCTAATAAAGTCATCTCAAAAACTACTTGTTTCTAAGATCCAGTTGATCTTGTAATAGCTCATAAACCGCTTTCAAGGTACATTTACAAAAATTCAAAGTGTTAAGGATAATATTCTTAGAACTCAAGATTTAGTTAAGAATTACCATAAGAAAAACGGAGGTTAAGAATTGTCTTCAAGATTAACTTCCATAAAGCTTTTGATTAAATCAATTAGAACTTCATCTTTGACATCCTAGAAGCATGATTATTCCATTATAAATTCCTTATTTAGTTGAACCAATATGTGATAAGCCCCTCCTATAACATCCTTATCAACAGTGAACTAATCAAGATTTTTAAGGGATCATAAGGACTTAGACAGTGTTATCCCTTACACCCTATATGTTCACCATTTATATTGAAACATTTATATGAATCATAGCTAATAATTAGGAATTTTAGATTCCACTTTAAAGGTGATAAACTAAGAATATTTAATCTTTGTGATAAACTAAATATCTTCATTACCAAATTTTGGTTTGCGGTACTAATAAATATTTTATCAAAGTATTTGTAGAATTCCTAGTTGAATTCAAAAGGATCTTAAACCTCTCTTCTAACCCATAAAAGGCTACTTTTATATTTCTACTGGCTCTCTATAGATAGCTAACAAAATACACCTATTAATAGGTTTCAAATAGGAGCATCTCCCTTTTAAGTACGAAGGCATTTCAATAACCATCAAGAGATTACCATATTTGTATTTTCAACCTCTCCTTGATTCTATTCATAAGGGGAGTTAGTTGCTAGAATGTATTCTTGACTATGTAAGAAGATTGCAATTGATATTTATGTTATTAAAAATATGTATATCTATTAGAGCTCTCCCTTGCATTTATATCTTGATCTAATCAATCTGTCGAGAAGTTGATGAAAACATTTCTTTGGACTAGAAAAGGTAACAATGTGTATAGGGCTAAAGGAAATAGTAAATTTTATGTATGCCTAAAGTTGAAGGAGGATTAGGAGGTAATTATACTTATATTGTCAATAAATTTCTACCAGTAAAAAGATTATGAAAACTGCTAACTAATAAAGAATTCCTATAGGTTGAATAGATTCATACTCATTTCCTCAAAGGAGAGAACATCTAGAAGATTAACTTGTTGGAGTATTTATTTTAAATACTTGCTTTAAAGGATTAGGTTTCAGATAATTTCAAAGGAAAAATAAGCAATAGTACCCATTCATATGTAGGCTTAAAGGTTAGTATGCAATGTTATTGTATCAACTTTAATAGATGAGGAAAGGTTGATATTAACCCTTATATTATTCAAGAGTCCTCTCATTTATCATTGAAAACATGCCTAAATACAATACCAATCATAAAATGGACAACTCTCTTGTCTGGACCATATATAGATAAAAGGTTTTCATTTTGTATAGACCTATTCACAAGTCCCCACCAAATAGCTCCATGATTGAAGCTAGTTAGACATAATAATACAATCCCAAAAGGATCCTTCATCTTAAGTTGGCAATAAAGTGAAGGATTTAAACTAAAGGCAAATTCATTCAAGGATTATATAACAATCCATCTTGCTCGCTTTTCAGGAGAATGAATATGTGGATCGTCTTCTTTTTAACTGCAACTTGATGTTATAGAACCAAATTCTCTCCTTATGCAACCTACAAAACGTTCTCCCTATTTCCTTTAGGGTGATGAATAATATCTTGATCACACAACTACCTCCATATAGTTCATGATACTTTTAATGACTATCGATTTAATAACCCATGATTAAATTCATCATAAGTAGTATCAAAACATAGCAATCCCTATACAAGATAACTTTGGAGACTTCAAGTCAAATGATTACTTATACAACCATCACAATGAGATTTTCATAAACATACAAGTAATGTTCCAAATAGATTTCTCATACTGGGTCTTTTCAGTGAACTTGTTCTCTAATAAGCACCCACACTTTTATTTAAGTATCTCTATACTTTAGTCTATAAGATCGAATATGTCCTTTATAAGGAAAAAAAAACAGGTGCTAGTCTTTTTACACTCTATTAATGTCTAGTCTTAATAGAATAATGATTAGGAATATTTAGGGATAATACATAAATGCAATATGAATCTCATAATTATAATCTCATTATAATTTCATTTGGAATATATAATTATCTTATAGACTTTATCATAAACATCTAAAAATATACAAGATAAAGAATGTTTTTTAAATTTTATTGTCACTAAACTACAACCAAATTGATTGGTTGTAGAGCATAAACTATCAAACTTAACTACAACATGCAGACTTATTTAACTAAGATACTCTCTATTTATTGTCACCGTCTATAATTATATTGATTGTCTTTGTCGTTACTATGCTTCTAATGCCTTAGTTGAGAGATCATGATCTTTTGCATCTATAAAAAATGTCTCTCCTACTCTCATATCTTAAGTTTGGGATTCTAAGAGTTTCTCTCCATTTCTCCTGTATACAATCTTAAAAGATCATTTTATAGAATTTCTTTAATAATACAGTTTAAGTTTTGCCAATCTTTGATATCATGTCCATAATTCCTATGGAATATGCAGTAATTATCTCAGTCGTTGACCTAAGGGCATTAAGGAACCCTATAGCAAAATATTGTTGTCTTTATAAAGTTCAATACTTAATCCAATGACACATCTAATATTGAAAACTTAGTTTCTAAATTTTTCTTAAATATGTCGTCTTTCTTTTTGTTCTTAAATTTTCTTACTTTGTACATCATGGTTGACTAAACGTATCATTTTACCCATCTTGAGCTACCTTATTTTAACGACATGTTAAATATTTTAAAGGACAACTTTACTTATTCTAGGTTTATTCATCTTTGTACCCTTTCCTTAACCTTTTTGAAAATGCAATGTTTTCCATTTACAAGGACTTCTATAGTGGTTGGTGTATCTTTACACACAAGTACTATAATAATGAGTATCTGTGTGAAATTTAAACTAAAATCCTTGTAAATTGTTTAAGATTTCTCCAAATTTTGTGTGAACTTAAACAATGCCACAACAATACAAGGTTTATGTTTGTTGCTAGTGAAATTTGTATAAAATCAATTAGTAAGTTGCTTGAAATTATTGATGGAGCATATTAAAAGTGTTTTGAAACCAAACTCTAGCTAAATCTGTGAAAATAAAGGAAAAAAGAGAGATATTTATTTGTATATATGATGCCTTATAAGTCTATTATTTCCTTAAAGACGACACTATATATATAGTATTGTATATGATTGCTTAGATCTATTATTTCATTGTCGACCTTTAAAGATGGAAACTTAAATTATGGTGTCATTGGTTCCAATAATATTTCTTTTATGAAATTACTATGAATATCTACATAAATATGCTATTGCTCTTGTTCTTGCCTTTACGTGACATGTGATGGTATTAACCTTTTGTTTGTGACAAGTGACACGCACATGTTATTTTGGTTTCCACATCTTTAGTTTAAAGGTTCATTGTGATAAATTTTATCTTATAAGTTAAGCTTATTTTGGTTTATATTTTAGGATGCTTCTATTTTGAGCTCATGATTCTCACCATGAATATGTTTGGACCAAAAAGCATTAATTAAAGTTGATTGTTGTTTTTATATACTCTCACGTCTTGTAGGAATGCTAACATGCTCAATGATTATTGGTAGTTATGAAGATCAAATGAATGGTCTTGTATTATGTTAGGAGATAATAACACAACTCTCTAAAAGATTAATCAAATATTAAAAAGAAACTACTATTTAACTTGCATCAGTAAATCAGCATGAGAATAAGAAACTTAGCGATGAAATAAACACTAATACTTTTGCTAAACTGATAAACAAATCCACTAAAATCAATAAGGATTTACAAAAGTTGATCTCTCACCTCACAATAACAAGTTGTTTTACAAAGTTTTATGATTGAAACCAAAGTTGATGTAACAATCAACATACACCCAAACTAATCTAAAAAATAATCAGAAAATGATGAGAATACTACATTACATGCCCTCTCTTTATTTTCCCTTCCTTTTGGATGTAATCACCTCACTCTCTTACAAAACCTATGTATTTTTTTCTTTTATATGACGAAATCGATTTTTCTAAATCATACACAGTGTAAGTACTCTCTGCAATCATGGACATCTACGAGGAAAGTGCTGAAGATACATGGTCACTTACATATACACTATTATAGAGAGTTACACGGTCAGTACACACAGCTGTGTATGTCATTCACACAGGCGTGTACATGACCATGTATGTCTTTGCTCTTCACCCGTTTCTTCACACAATTCTAGAGACTTATATGATTGATCCACACAGTCGTATAAGTCAAGACATAGGCGTGTGTGACTTCATATGATCGTGTATGTTTACATGATTGATATACATGGTTGTGTAAGTAAGGAAAAAATCATGTAGTGCTTTACACTGCCATGTCTCTTCTAAAAAAAGCTTCATCCATCTTATCTTCACTTGTTCGTTATTCCCACAAACCATAAAGGCGTCTTTGATCATCGAAAGTCTCAAAATAGGGATGGACATTCAATTATCTCTCCTTCTAGCCTAATTAACAGTAAGACATGTTATTCTCCATCTACTTGAGATACATCCTAAAAAGCTTACTGCAAAGCTCATGTTTGCTTCTACGAACAACAACATTAGTCAACATATCAACATCATTCAAATCTGTATGAACCTTCTTCAACATTAACTTTCGCTCTTCAATTAAGGACCTCAACTATTAATATTTGACATCCATATGCTTTGTACAAGAATGATGTACAGTATTTTTGCTCAAGTTGGTCGCATTTTTGACTATCACAAAATACTTCATAATCTCCTTACATCACATTCAACTCTCGAAAAAACCTTTTTGGACAAAGAATCTCCTTACAAGCTTCCACCAAAACTATAACTACATACTTTGCTTCAGTCGTAGATAAATCCACATCACTTTTGCAACTAGGACTTCTATGAGATGGCTTCCCCTACAAACTTGAACAGAAAACCTGAAGTGAAATTTCTTCCATGAAGATCTCCATCCACGAATACAAATCTTTTAGAGTTGGTTTACCATCACCAAAGGAAAAAATCTACTTTGACGTGCCTCTTAAGTATCTCAAAATCCATTTCACTGCTTCTTAGTGAACCTTCCCTAGATTTGACATATTTGCTCACCATCCTAACTACTTGAGCAATATCTAGCCTTGTACACACCATTGCATACATCAAAGACCATATAATCTCCTACTCGTATTGAAACTTAGCACTTGTTACCACATTCTGTTACTCTTCCTATCTTGAATGATCTCTATGCCTGAAATCTGCTTTTCAAGTCCTAAATCTTTCATATCAAAAGATTTAGACAAATCTTCTTTCAACTTTGGATTCTATCAACATCTTGACCCATAATCGACATATCATCAACATAAACAAGAAGAATGCTTCATAAAATGCACACAAGCATTGGGATAAGGTCATTTGTAACCATAATACGTCATAAAGGAATCAAACTTTTAATACCACTGCCTTAGAGCTTGTTTTAACCCAGATGGGCTTTTCTTCAACTTATAGACCAAATTTTCCTTACCTTTAATTTTGAAACCTTTTGTATGTTCCATATCTGTATATAAGAAGGTCATTTTAACATACAATTGTTCAAGTTTAAGATCCAAACAAGCAATTAGGCCTAAAATTGTTCAGAATGGGGTCATCTTGACTACTGGTGAAAAGATTTCATCAAAAAGTATACCGATCTTTTGAATGAATCCTTTCACTACTAGCCTTGCCTTGTACTTTACCAACTTATCACCATCTCTCTTTATCTTGAACACTTACTTATTCTTCAATGCCTTTTTACCTTTTTGAAGCTTTACAAGCTCATATGTGTTATTCTTCTTCAAAGAATCCATCTATTCCTTCCAGAGATCTTTGTATTTACAAAATGCCATCTCTTACACATTCTTAGGCTCCCCCTTAACAGTAATCAACAGGTATTCTAAACTTGGATACTTTATAGAAGGCTTTTTCTCCCTTGTCAACCTTTGAATCTATGTTTTATTAACTATTGGATCTAATTGCTCCCACTGCTTATCATCCTCAATAGCTTCATCTTTAGCATTATCCAAATATGGTCAAGTAACTCATCATTACCATGTTGTATTTGATCATCATCAACATGTGGTTGGTCACACACTTCATCTCCTTTACCTATAGATTGCTCATTAATGGAAGGAATTTGAAAATAATTAACAATCCCATAAGATGAGTCGTAGTGTAATGACTTATTTCCTCTCAAAAGATTAACACCTCCCTCGTGCTCCTAGAATACCACATCCCTGCTCCTGACCACCTTTTGCTTCTCTAGGTTATAAAGTCTGAAGCTAAACTGGTCACCACCATATCCAACAATGATGCAAGGTATTAACTTTCAGTCAAGCATTTGTCTTTGATCCTTAGATACGTGTCTGAATACCTTACAGCTGAAAACTCTTAGATGATGATAAATGGGATCTTTACCAATTCACACTCTCTTGAGAATCTCAAAATCTAATAGAAATGGGGGAGCTTAATTAATCAAGTAGACTAAAATTTGAACTGCTTCACCTTAAAACATCTTTGGCAATATAGAAATTCTAAGGATACAACGAACCTTCTCCACAATTGTTCTGCTCATCCTCTCATCAAAACTGTTATGTTGTAGAGTCCCTAGTTTTGTATTTTCATATCTAATGTCATGCAATGTATAGTAATCTTCAAACACATTAGAGGTATACTCACCTTTATTATCTATTCACAGGCATTTCAACTTCCTTTCAGCTTCCCTTTCTACTATGACATGAAACTTCTACAAAGTTTCAAGCACTTGACTTTTTAAGTTCAACATATACACCCCCGTCTTCCTCAAATTATCATTAATAAATGTAACACAATATTTGTTACCTCTTAGTGACTCCTCCTCAATAAGGCCACAAACATCTGAATGCACCGACTCCAATATCTCTAACTTCCTTGTAGATCTTCTCTTGAAAGAGACTCTATTCTACTTTCTAACCAAATAATGATCATAAGGATTCAACAGTATTTAGTTTTTAACTAGGATAAGGGATTTACCAGCTAGCAACTTTAATCTCTTCTCACTCGTGTGTCCCAATCATCAATGCCACAAATTTGGAGAAGTTTTCTTTTCGATTATGTATACTTCTCCACCACCACACACCTTTAAATATGTCTTATACGGTGAGCAACATAACTCTCCTTGGGCAATAGTCATTGTGCCTTTGGATAGTTTCCACTTCCTATCCTCAAAAGTGTACAAAATTCTTCTTAATCTAACATATTAGTGGATAATAGTTTTAGCCTTAGATTGTGGATGTGTCATATATCTCTAAAGTTCAGTAAGCATCCAACGTTTGCTAAATTCAAATATCACCTATACTGACATTCTTATTGGAACATTGATTTCTCATCTTTACACTGCTAAAATCTCTACTTTTGTACTTTGAGAATTACTCTACCTTTGGAACACAATAAGAAGATACTTTTGTGTTAATCAGCCATTCAGAACCAAAATTATTAAGATGAAAATCACTTACTGTACAAAATAGGGACACCTCATCATCTATGCTTGAAGTCTTATTGTTGTATTTTTGTTATGACCATCACTTTGGTGAACTTGTTTTTTCTTATCTCTTTTCTACTTATAGCAAAACCTCTTAATGTGTCAAGGCTTATCACAATATTAGCATGCCTTCACATTTTTGTCACCACTAACTTTTGATTAATTATTAGATTTGTCATGACCATTGGGACCCTTACTCTTACTCCTTCCCCTACTTTCTATCACGAAAGCCTACACTTTGTTAACTATCATCTCCTTTCTTCTGATTTCTTCATTGAACATACTCTCTTTAATTACATCCAAAGAGAGCATACCTTTAGGAGTTGAGTTATTAATCGTCACCATAAGCGTCTCCCAGTTATTAGTAATGAACTCAATAGGAATAAAACTTGACACTCATGATTAAAAGTGATCTTCATTGTGGTAATCTTGTTGATTATATCTTAGAAATCACTTAGATGCTCTGGTATGAGTTTTCCAGCTTTCAGGTTTAAGTTCATATGCCTCTTAATTAGAGAGGCCTTATTATGGTCAGTCTTCCTTTCATACAGACCTTTTAGCTTTTGTCATAGCTTATAAGGATCTTTTTCTTAAGACACATGGTTGAATATGTTGATATCAATCCATTTTCTAATAGTTCCTAAAGCTTTCTCCTTCATCTTTTCTCATTATGTATTTGACATCTTTTTAGGCTTTAAAAGAACATAATTCGTTACACCTTTGTTCACATCAATAATACTAAAGAAATCTTTGCAATACAGAAGATCTTCCATCATAGGTCTCCAAATCGAGTAATTTAATGATGTCAAGTTGACCATAGAGCTGTTTCTACCTTTCATCAAGATGGCTTTGATACTACTTGTTGGGGGATAATAACACAACTCTTTAAAAGATCAACCAAATATCGATAACAAAATACTCTTCAACTTGCACCAATAAATTAGTATGAGAATAAAAAACTTAACGATGAAACAAACACTAAGATTTACATGGAAAACTGTTTAGTGTATAGGGAAAAACCATGGATCAAATCAACAAGCAAATCCACTCAGCTTAATAAGGATTTACAAAAGTTGAAAGTTGATGTAACAATTAACAAACACTCAAACAAATCCCAAAAGCAATTAAAAAAGCATGAGAATACAACACTCCTTGCCTTCTCTATATTTTTCCTCACTTTTAGAGACTCTCTTACAAAACTTACATATTTTTCTCTTTCATATCACAAAATAGGTTTTTCTAATGTGTAAGTGATCGTGTATCTTCAACACCGCCTCACTCACAGATGTACACGATCACAGGGAGTTACATGATCACCACACATTGTCGTGTATGTCATTCATACAGGCGTGTATACGAGCGTATATGTTTTCGCTCTTTATATATTCCTTCACGTAGTTCTAGAGACTTACACAATTAATCCATAGGGATGTAAGTTAAGACACGGATGTGTGTCATCTAAAATGGCTTGTGTGTTTATACAATTGATATACACGGCTGTATAAGTAAGAACATAGATGTGTAGCACTTTACACAATCGTGTCTCTCCTCAAAAGAGCTTCATTCATCTTGTTTTCACTTGTTCTTCATCTCCACGAATCATAAAAGCATCAACAATCACTAAAAGTCTCAAAATAGAATTGGACATTCAACACATTATCCCCAATAGTTATTATATCATCCAATATAAATGGGTCTAAAATTGGTTCCTTATCGAATACTTTGAAACACATATCTATGACTATCAATTATGAATTCAAAAGATTGAACCAATCAAATTCCCATTAAGGTGCTAAATGATATAGTTGAAATTATCTTTTAAGTTTGAGCTTGTGGATCTCCTTTAAGTCTCTTTACAACTTGCAAAAAGCAACCATAGGGAGCATCCCAAGATTTAACCTCTAATGCTACATTAAAAAAGCAAGAGTACGAGAAAAGTAACCTTGTCTTGAAAGAGCTTAAATGCTTTCATAATTTAACAAAGGCATGTAGAAAATGCATATCTAACATCTTGTAAAGGAACTATTAAAATTTTAAAATGTGGGCCTTTATTGTGCCAAGCTTAATTGAGAATGGATGACGTAATATTAGTATTACTATAATATTTATGAAGTTGTTTCGTCCAATCTTTCTTAAGTATAGGATTATAAAAACTACTTTAAAAAAAAAACTTCCATCTTTACACATCTTTTTTTTAATAACATTAGGGCCATTTGATTTGATTTCTATTTTATTGTAGATATCAGTTTTCCTTTCATGATTATTTTATTTTTAAGAAAATCAATGTTTATTT
>JAOTAZ010000219.1:28219291-28234104 GCA_025629785.1 Erythroxylum oxycarpum | reverse complement strand
ACTTAGGCCATAATTTAATTACTTAAACCAAACTTAAATTAATACTAACCTTAGCATAATTCAAATCCAATTACTGACCTAATAAGACTCCAAAAATTCAAAACATGCCTCAAAATAAATAAAGCAGGTTTGGGGTCCAACAACCCAATTCAGTTTTCAGTCCCTATGCTGTAGGATAAAGAACTATGAAGATTACTCATAATTGCCATGTGCATTGGCATTTCTTCGATCGTTCGTTCAATATTTGGTGTGTTTTAGTTGTTAAAAGGAATCAAGCCTTTGACATTTGGTGGTAATAGATTGTCTTCAAGGTAGGATTCATGTTTACATGATGGATTTTCTTCGTGGAGTGGGACAAGTGTTCTTTTATGAATAGGCTTGAGGTTCTTGCAACGGGTTCAAATCTGATAAGCAAACATCTTTCCCTAATTTTTGATAAGAAAATGATACAGGACCGCACTTAAAACTCTTGTCTCACAAAGGTCCTCTATTGGTATCTAAACTGTGTTGGTTTTTACAGAAAAATTAAGTTTTAGGAGGTCGAGTTTGTATCATGACATCTGGGGCATCTCCTTTGGGTAGGCATAAGGAGGAGTTCATGAGGGTCACTTCCTATTCCACTTTATCACAACGATATGGTATGTACAATATTATGGTTCTTTGTCTCAGGATTGCTTGATTAGACCTTTTACGGTTCTGAGAAGTGAATAACCTTTTCCAGTTGTTCTAGAGTTCAATGCATCTTCCAACATTCCCCATTGTTTTGGGACTTGAAAACTTAAATTTGTTTGCTCTTGTAGGTCTCATTTATTAATCTAATTCTTTTACTTTATAAAAAAAAGGTCTCACTGAAAGTTGTGGTGGGTGTTTTACATCCATGGGAGATGTATATCCTATGATTGGGATTGTTGGAGTATCTATGACAACAATTAAAGCAAAGCTTGAATAAGTGCCAGAGATGGGGTATGTTACATTGTCCGATACTCCATGAGGGGAGATTTGCCTCAGGGGTAACACTTTTTTCTCTGGTTACCACAAGAGAGAAGATCTAACAAATGAAGTCTTTGTTGATGGGTGGTTTCATATAGGTTAAAAATTACATCTTTCACACTTCACCTTGAGCTATTCAGGAACAGAAAACTGCTTCTTAAGCTCATCTATGGCTGCTCACAAATGTTATGCTGGCATAAGCATGATCTAAGATATAATTGCAAGTGAAACTGGTGAATGACATCCAAATGGAGCGATGAAGATCATTGACAGGAAAAGGAAAATATTCAAGCTCTCTGAAGGTGAATATGTAGTAGTGTAAAACCTTGAAAATGCCTACTCTCGATGCCCACTAGTAACATCAGTAAGTGAAATTTCATCTTAAAGCATCAGATTCTTGTATTTCTACCCAGAAACAATTTCTTCTAATTAAGTTTATTAAACTATAAACCAATAATAACTTGCCAAAGCTTTCAAATATTATCTCTAGCTTGCACAATTGGTTAAACTTTCTTCTAGTGCACATATTTGGAAACAGTTTGTTGTTGCTATGGTGGTCCTTGAGAAGCAGACACTTGAAAATTAGGCAGCAAACAGTAATGAGAAAGATGGTTATAAATCACTCTGCAAGAATCCAAGGGCAAGGAAATGTGTTTTAAATGAGCTTAATAGCACTGGTCATAAACACCAAATAAGGGGATTATATCCTTACTTATTGTCTCTTATTACAGTCTTAATCTTATGCTTTCATAACTGATGTGAATGGTTTACTCAATCTAAAGGGTTTGAGATGCTAAAAGCAGTTTGTCAGGAATCACATCCATTTGACATGGAGAGATCTTGTAACCCCATCATTCAAACTAAAAAGACCACAGTTGCTTGGATACTACCAAGGTAGCTCTTACTTGTATCTAGCCATTATAACAAGGAAAAGATCAACACATTGCCATAATCCACAGCTCTTTTTCCTTCTCGTGATAAGATTTTGTACAAGCTAGGCCTGAAAGACAACTTCAATGTCATATTTTCTTGTGCTGAGCATGTTTGCTGGACGTAGTTGATCACGTATCCAACTGGAAAGAAAGTTTCCAGTGAACGTATAACTACATAACTACATCTCATTAATCAGAGATAATTCTTCTTTGGAAACTCTAAGAAGAAGAAACGACTATGATAACTATAGCAATATGTTTGTACCAATCATATTTCCAATAGTGGAAAGGTGTATCTATAATCTCAATCTGACTTAGTCGAATCATATAAGTCAAGAGCACTGATCTTATATTATTATATTTCCTCTAAAATCGTCAACAATTTTAACTGGCAAATGCAAGTTGTTTTTATGGAATCAGTTAGTATAGTATAAAGTTTTCATAGCAGTACAGATAGCAAATAACCAGAAATGTTCAACCTATTGAAGAATGAAGCAATTGGTAGGAACACCATCAGGTTATAGGCATTTGACATTTGTATAACAGATCTTGCCAGTTCTAAAATGAAACAATGAGCAATCGTCAATGTGAAGTTTTCATGACATGGACCTATCCTCCAAACAACTTCTTCTTCATAAGGTAATGCGATAAATTTACTAAATGATGCCTTTTAGTCTCAACAGTAAATGATCAAATTCAGTTTCGAGTCATACCAAGCTAAAGATGAATAGAAAAAGTTAACCAATGCATGTTCAAAAATTCTCTGGAATTGAAATTTATTGCCACCGAATGTTAACTCTTCAGTTCCAAGGGAAAACGAACATAAAAATTAGGGGTCGTGGATCAAAAAATAAGAAATTTCAGACAGAAATCAAACTGTAGCACAAAGTTTAGAGTCGTTATTTCGAACAAAGTCCATACCTTTGGTGGGTCCACCGACCATGATTATGGTGACAACTCTTTCCTCCGAGCTGCCCATCTCCAATCAACTAAAACCTAGGTCCCCAAATCCTCAAAAGTCTTCAAGGCTCTTGTTTGCTTAAAGTGCAAATCAAGCCTTAAAATCCTAAAATACGTGAGTAGTTGATGGAGAGAAAGAGTGTCTTTGAGTGTGTGTTTTGTTCGAAAAAAAGGACTTGGATAACGGGGCAAAATGTATGTAAAGAAGAGGGGCGGTTGTAATAGAGCAAAGAGAGAAGACGGAGACCACTGGCTTCAGTAGTGATAAGCAACGCGATTGATAAGAGAATTGAGAGTCAGTAACCGAACACATGTAAATGGAAAGAAACACTGCTCTGTTTGGTGTCTCTATTTCGTTTGTATAGAAAATGGCAAATTACAGAGTTGAGAACAAGATCAAAGAAGTAAAGCAGGAAACAAAATCAAAAGGAGGAGACGTTGGCATGGCTTAGGCGAGAGTGAAGCTTAAGAGGAGACGGGAGACGTTGGTTTTAATTAAAACGTAGACGTTTTAAATCTGACACAAAATAGGTACACAGTGAGTGGCACAAACAATCTCATGCCTCCTAATGAGTACAAAGGATTTCACGTGCATTTATCACCGTAGACAATAAATTAGTTTACCTAATTGCCCTTTGAATTCTTTCCCCTTCTTCCAACTTTGTTTCGTGTGGGCATACAAACCAACCGCTTTTTGGTCATCTAACCTCTGTCAGTAGCATAGTGATCTATTTTTAGTTTTTTACCCTCATGGATATTCGTACGTTCCTCTCTTTCCTGGTTTGAATCATAAGCCCCTTTTGGTCAATTCATTTTTTCGTTGCTTTTATAGGTAATAAATATTGCTGTACAATCGTGTTTTACGACACTTACCCGAAGTTTGGTTACTGTCCTCAGGAGTAAGGACAGTAGACAAGGACAGTAAAGTTCTATCTATCCTGTTGTTTGGTTGTTGTCTGCAACGAATTTTGTTCTGTTCTTAGAGGACAAGGACAGAAATTTCTGTCCGTTTAAAAAATGAGGTACACAAAACTCTGTCCGTCCGACAAGAGTGAGAAATGAGAAAACAACCCTATTTTGTCACGATACCTAAACCCCTCAAGCATCTCTGTCGCACCTCCTTCTTCCATCTCTGTCGGACCTCGTCTCTATCTCTGTCGCACCTCGTCTCTGTTGCACCTCCTCTTCATGATCGCCTTTGATTGTTTTGCTTGTGATTCCTGATAAATATTCTCTTTGATTGCAGTTGTTCAAGCTGTTTTGTGTAGTGATAAAGAGGCACATATACCTCGAACTGAATCAGTGGAGGGTTGTGTGGAAAATTAAATAAGGTGGTTTTGGCATATAGTGGTGGCTTAGACACATCAGTTATTGTACCATGGCTAAGGTACATGATTGTGTGAATTCTGGCTCACCCGAACCTTCCCCACATTGTATTGGCATTTCTAGTGTATATAGGTGACGTGGTGAAGCTGAGAAATTGTGGTTATTCAATCTAGAAACGATTCTTATACCAATTCTTAAGTAGAGAACAACCAATTTACAATTGAGAATCAGAAGTTCTGTTGCATTTCGGTATTTGACGTTTGTATTTTCAATGAATAATTTATGTATTTTACATTGTTTTGTTAAGGCTCAATTGGATTTTATATACATTTTCTACTTTTCTAGCATCTATAGCTACTCAGTTATTTTTCACTTGTATGCCTCCATCCTTTCATTTATCACATTTACATTACAATGTTATTTACTCAACCAATTATGTTTTTGCAGGGAGAACTATGGTTGTGAAGTTGTCTGCTTCACTGCTGATGTTGGCCAAGTATGTGTATGCTAGTCAAATGAATATTTAATTGTGTTTATCATTCTTGATATGCAAGCAACTTCTCAATTATCAACCGTTCAAAATTACAGGTCTCCATTTGTAAATTTGTAGGGCTTAAAAGAATTGGAAGGTTTAGAAGAAAAGGCCAAGGCAAGTGGTGCTAGCCAATTATTTGTGAAGAACTTAAAGGAGGAATTTGTAAGGGATTTCATATTTCCATGCTAGCTTGTGCAATTTATAAGAGGAAATATTTATTAGGGACTTCCATGGCTCGTCCAGTTATTGCTAAAGTGAGCCCATATTTGGAAAGCTTTGATATTCATGTGGTTAAGCCCATTTTTTTAGTATGGTAGTTGTTTGCAATTTGTATTCCTCTTCCCACTCTGATATGATCTTTGATTTTCATTTTAGAGAGGAGAAGATGTAGCTTTTCTAGATCACTTCAGTTTTGGTTAACTATATGTGTTTATGGTGGATTTCTTCATTCTTGACTGTACTTTTTTTCTCTTTGATATGGTTTATTCATTCCATTTTAATTATTATCAAAGTTTAGCTCTCATGTTACATGAGTTGCTACAGTGATCTGCCTCTAATTACTCAGGCTATGGTAGATGTTGCTAAAGAAGTTGGAGCTAATGCTGTCTGTCACGGCTGCACAGGCACAAGGAAATGATCAGGCATATACAACTATTAATCCATACATAAAAGTTCTAGTTATCGATTTACTTTTCTTCTGACACAACCTTGCCTTTGTGATTTTGGGTTCAGGTTTGATTTGAACTAACATTTTTTGCTTTAAATCCTCAGCTACAACTTGTGGCTCCCTAGAGGGAATGGGATATTACTGGAAGAGAAGATGCTATTGAATATGTTGGTTGAAATATAATGTTCAAATTGCTAATAGAATAATTGTGAAAGTTTTAAGGATGCTTATGTACAAGTTGAATAACTCAAGCTTGACATGGATATAACAGTTCGTTTAAAATAATATTATGATGCATTACTGGAAATCTTCTTATATGAATTTTCAGTTTGTTATGGAAAAGTTGCATTTTCACCTTTAGACGTTGCAGAGACATGATAGAGATGTTCTGTAGTACACATTTAACTGTTTGTGTATCGTCTGTTAATTACATATCAATGATAACTACACGTCAGACACACAAGTGTGCGGGTGTGTATGTGTTTGTATTTTATAGAACTATACAACTGATAACTTTGGAGAAGGTCAACCTCCATATGATAACAATTGAAAGTTTTGGTCTAACATCCTTGACTGTTAATATTTGCTATTAATTCCTAATAAGCTTTTGTTTTTACTCTTTTTTGATTATCTTCTTTCCAATTACTCAATGAAATTGCAACATTTACGGTGACATTGTGGAAGGTCCGGCAAATGAGCCTAACATTTGCTATTATTTCCTAATAAGCTTTCATTTTTACTTCCATCATTTTTGCTTATCTTCTTTCCTGCTACTCAATGGAATTGCAACATTTAGGGTGACATTTTGGAAGATCCGGCAAATGAGCCTAAGAAAGATATGTACAGGATGACAGTAGATCCAGAAGATGCACCTATCCAACCAGAGTAATTGTCAGTCACTCGAACTATTTTTTGTAATACTCTCTTCCATTGCTAATTCTTCTTTCCCTTCCAATAATCTTCTATAGATATGTTGTGATAGGCATAGTGTCAGGGCTTCCAGTCTCAGTAAATGGGAAGAAGCTGCCCTGCATCCTTACTGTCTGAACTCAATGAGATTGGTGGGAGGCATGGAATTGGCCGTATTGATATGGTTGAAAACCGACTTGTTGGTATGAAAATCCATGGTGTGTATGAAACTCCTGGAGGGCCCATCTGCTGCTGTTCGCGACCTGGAGTCTTTGACACTTGACTGAGAAACAGTGCAAGTTAAAGATTCTCTAGCTCTTAAATATGCAGAGCTGGTTTATGCAGGCAGGTGGTTTGATCCTCTTTGTGATGCAGTGGATGCATTCATGGAGAAGGTCACAGCAACAAGTTCAGTAACCTTGAAATTATACAAGGGTTCCTTTTCTGTAACAGGGAGGACGAGTCCCAATAGTCTTTATAGGGATGACATTTCTTCATTTGAGGGTGGGCAGATATATAATCAGGCTGATGCTGCAGGATTTATAAGACTATATGGTCTTCCAATGAGGGTTAGATCAATGTTAGAGAAGGGTATCTAATGATAGTCTTTGAATTTGATGTTGTGGACTTCTTAGACAGGACTAGTGTTGTGAATCACGTGGATTGCGTGTTTCATTGCATCTGCTATATGTTTTAGTTTTAGACTGCTGATTAGCCCTTGTTAGTTTTCATCAATTACAAAACGAAAGTGGTTTTTGATTTCAATCAGTTGAGACTGCTGATTAGCCCTTGTTAGGTTTACTTCTAAAGTTCACTTGGGAATCTCAAATTTACTATTGCTCTTTTTCAAAATGAAACTTGTCTTTTCCAAGGTTCAACACAAACCTTACAATATTTTGAGTATTTAAAGCATTTAAAGGCACACTTAGGCCTTACAATAATATAGGTTTTCTCAATAAAACACGAAGTACATTGTAATAATGTTTTTTCACTGTAAAAATATAAATAACTTAATGTTTACAAAGCTTGAATTTTCTCGTGATACTTGTAATCTTTGTTTACTCATATTTCTCTTATATCTTTGGTTAAAAAAGGCTTTCATATCTATATTCAATCTTCTATTTGTTGTTAGAGTTATTTTGTCTATATTACGCAAAATATGATAAGTTATATCTTAAAACTTCCAACCAAATTCAGTCAACCTAACTAACCAAAACAATTGAACTACTATTTCTAGAGGAGAAATCCTTCACTTGACCAATCCAATTCAATTAACCAAACTAATCGATCAAAATGTTCTTCTTATAGACAAGAAATCCTTCACTATTTGGTTGATTGATCCAATTCAATCAACCAAACTAATCAATCAAAATGTTATTATAAGCCAAATTTGTCAATGTTTTCTACCATAATGCATCTACTAGTAAGCTTTCATTTTGGAGGCTCCTTTACTTTTCCTTTAACCAAACGAATAGCTACACATTCCTAAAAATTTAAGAATTTGCAACATTTAATAAACATGTTAGTTCATTTAAGAATCGACAAACACTTCGTGAACAATGTTGATTCAATGAAGAATTTGAAAACACTTAATGAACATGATGGTCACCTTAGTCTTTTCTAACTTTTCAATTTTTCCTTCTTTTGTCAAGAAGAGAGTTTGTAGGTGGGGTCTTTATTGATGTTTAGCTTTATAAGCCTCATAATAACTTTCATTCCTCAGATAAAGAGGTAAGGAGACATTAGATCTCCTGGCCTCAAGCCTCTTACTACCTTAAATAGTTTTGTAGGTTCACCATTGATCAGGACACTAAAGGATACTGATTTTATGTACTGTTCCACCCAACCAATGAAATCCTCATGATTAAATAAGCTAGAGGAATGAGCTTTATAGATGAGGTATAAGAAAGTTTTGTTTACCTTTTTCAATATTTTCCTTTATATCCATTACTACGTAAAACATTATGTGCCTTACTAGCGACTAGAATCCTTGATACAAGATTCCATTCATGCCCTTAGGTCTTAGGACTTTATTAGGATCCAGAGAAAAAATAACTTCCTCAGCCTCCCTAAATGTGATAGGTCTAGCTAATAAGTCCACATCTGAGGCAAGAATTTAACCGCCAATGATGGATCTAATGAGAGGGACAAAAGAAGTCACATTAGAAGGAGCTCCTCAGGTTTGAGAAAATTTTTTGTAAGCTTCATTTAGCAGTCCGTATTGAGTATCAATTAATATTCCCATTTCATCTTTGAGGGAAACAATTATGTTAATATTCCTTTTTTGAGGTCGTGAACTTATGGAAGAAAGAGGTATTTCTATCTCCATCCTTCGACCAAGTCAGTATGACTCATTGCTTCTGTAGAGAATGGTTAAAGAGTAACTTTTGAGCATTAGCTTGAAAAAGCCTCCTTCTCCTCAACAATAAGCGTTACATCTAATGGAGACTTGTACAAGTGGTTTCAAGTAGAGAAATTACCCTCGGCCTTATAGGATGAAGCATGTTTCTGAAGTCACGAAGCAATATCCAAGGTAAGTTTATTGAGACACCAATTTCCTTGAGTTTGTTCCATAGGTGAACTTTCTGAAAAGCATGATCGATTGCATATATAAAGGTGAAGGGGGATTCTCTCTGCGATTAAAGAGGCTGTAAGGTGAATAAGGTAATTCTCTATGATCGATTGAGTGACTTCTAACCTATACAGCCTGTATGCAGTCATATTCTTAGTGATGTCTTTTATGATTAGTGATCAGCTACCATTGATGCTTGAACAAGACACATTCTTGCATCTTTCCTCTTTAGGTTTCTTCTTCCAAAGACTAACTATGAACGATATAGCAACTCCTAATAAATCTTGCAAAGCTATTTATTGGCTAGGGCAACTGAGCCATCTAATATTGGAAGATTTCTTTTTTTTTTGGGGATCTATTACTCAAAAGCTTGAATCCATTACCTGCCTCCTACTCGAGTTGCGTGATTTCTTTAGTCTTTAGATCAACTAGAGTAGCATTGCTAGAGGATGGATTTGCCTATATGGATTTATCTCTTCTCTACTTTCAAGATCTAATTTTGAGACAAATCAAAGAGAAGTACCTGCCACAGGCTCCAAATTAGTAGCAAGAAGAGCTACACCTTCTCGTCATTTTCAAATAAGCTCTTTCTTAAAGGTGCCTTACACTAGGGGTAACTACCACAGGACTAATTTGATTCACATCCACTTGATCTGAAAGTTATTCAGATGGTAGATTCACAAGTTCTTGACATTCTCTAGTGGTACTCCACCTCATGGGCCTCCAAAGCATGTCTAGTTTAGGTTGGTTAGGTCCCCTAGGGTACTAAACAAATATACATCTTCAAAGAAAGCTCCATTTCCATCTAGACACATGAGAGGCATATATTTAGGTGGTGGCTTTTGAGCATCCATAAGGATATAAACTCTTAAAAATGCTAGCAATTGTTTCATATGCTCTTTGCTACGATGCCGTTTTGGCTTAATGTGGTCTGATATTCAAAAGAAAAATTGCCTATGTTTATCCACAACGGAACTTGCGGCATCTTGAAACTTTAAAGTTGAAGGCCTGGCTTCCACTTCTAGAGGAAGATAGGTTGATTATTAAAATTCCTAATCACTATAAGAGCTTGTTCAACCGAGGTAAACTTAAATAAGAAGATATTATCTTCATCTACTGCTAACTTTAAGAAGGCAAATCTTCTCCTAATGGTAGTGAGTCCAAGTGGAAAAAAGTAGTCTCTTGTGCAAAAAGAAACTAATCGATCCTTCAAGATGTCCACCGGAGGGTGGACATGAAAGAACCATTTTCCAGACATCTGCTAAGGAGTTTCATCTCCTAAAGTCTAGGGCCAGGTCTTTCTGGGACTCGGAGTGGTATTGGAAGGGGGAATAGAGGCTTCAGAAATTGAGATATCTAGATGTGATGAGAGTGGGAAACTGTCAGAAATTTTATTCATTAGTTGAGTTGGATCTGGGGATAGATCTTAGAAAAACAAAAAGTTAAATGTGAATGGAATTGTCCAAAACCAGATATGAGAGCCAGAAGACTAGAAAGAAGCATCAATATAATGGATGAATAGTTCTGTACAAATAACAATCTGAATCACGTCCAACGCGAATCCAAGGCTGTCCATAAACTATGCATGTACATCACTGACGGACTATGAGTAAAGAAAAAGGAATCAGTTGTCACAAAATACATGAACGAAAAATCCAAGAATCCTAAAAAATGAACAGAAAAAAGGAATCAGTTGTCACATTTCCATCTTGACGTTGGCACACAGCTAAGGTAATGGCACCAGCTGCAATGCTTGTTTGCATTCTCTCCTTTGAACAGCATCACCAATCCCAGAGTAAAACTGCGGCATGCATTAACAAAAGAGAGTTTCTTTTAACAACCATTTGGTAATAGCCAGGAGTTTAACTACTTCAAAAGAAGATATAAAAACAGACCTTAAAAAATGAAAGTTCAGAACATCTGGACTCACCCAACTATGAGAAGAATCATGGCAACCAACCACAATACATACTGGTACACCTTGTGTTTGGATTTTACACGAGCACCAGCAGGAAGATGCCGCCTTTCCACCCACCCGAATTGAGGACGAAGTAACAATACAAAGCCCAGGAGAAAACCAGTCAGAAAACCTCCTATGTGTGCAAAGTTGTCAACATGTGGAAGAATTCCTACGGCCAAATTGACAGCAATGATGACAAGGAGTGTAATTAGAGCAGCAACCTACAGAAAGAAGGAATGCCCAGAAACAGTTAAAAACCACCATTCATTCATCACTCAGAAGTCCGCACCTGCACATAATCCTTTCAGTACCATCGCAATTAACACAACAGAGTTTTGACAATCAAATCAATTATTTTGAGCTTTGAACACCTATCTCAAATACACTCTGGAATTCGCTGAGTTCTAGACATTACAAAACATCACCGCTTGCATCCCTTAAATACTATATGATAATGTATGATACAATCACCGCAAAAAAGCTCAACTACATGTCATTTTGTAAATATTTTAATATATTACACCTGCTCTTACCATTGTTCATATAGCTACTACCTAATCATTCAGGACTGGGATACTTGAATTGTTAACAAATTTGCATCTGCAGAAGTTATCCTAGTATGTGATTTGAAACATACCTTATTAGAATATATTGTCCAGTTGGTAAGAAGCTCGGATAGCATAGCACCAAGAAGTCCAAACAAAGCACCAGAGGCACCAACAGAAATGTTCCGCTGAATAAAAAGTGAGGACAATATGCTGCCACCAAATCCTGACAGCAGATAGATAATCCCAACTAGTGCTGTCACAGTATAGACAAAAAAAAGTTATTATAAAATATGTGTTTAATAAAATGGTAGCAATTATGAAGAGGAAACAAATGAATATTAACTTGATGTTCTTGTGGAGGTGTTGACAATTAATCATTCACAGGAATGAGATAATTCCAATCTATAGTCTATAAAATTTCAGCCCAAAAACACCTCAGCCTCGCAGGATTGGGAATTAGTTTTAGGACAACTAAGAACTAATAGGAACATACATCTGTAAACTTTAAACCATGGAAAAATCCAAGAACGAAGTCTAATATCCTATTCTGCATGCAACAATTCAATTAATGCTCTTTCATACCATGTGCTAAGGTCCACTAGCAAGCAAAATCCATAAAATTACCCACGAAAATGATTCATTCAGATCAAACAAGTTCAAACTTGAGCCATTTTCTATATAGTAAAATAGGAAAAATGAAAAAGGAAGAAAACACCCATTTATCCTAATGTGTCAAGTAGTCATATAGCAGAATCCTTCATCAGTTTAATAGAATTATGATGTAATAAGAAATGAAAATATAATACAACATACCAAATCCAAATTGCTGTTCAAGGCGAATCCCAATGAAGACCAAGCTCAACATATTTGCAAGCAAATGTATAACACCTGCATGTAACCACATACAAGTTACGAGCCTCCACCCTTGATGCCCGTGCACTACCTTGTTCCACTCAAGGGCTCCCATCTTTTCCAATCTGCAGCAAGAAAATGACAATACAATTGGCATTGAAATTCATGCCTATACACTTGCAGTCTGCAGAAGAAGCTAGGGAACATTCTAGATCTCATGAATTAAATAAATTTCCTAAGGGCAACTAGATGTCTGACAACATAAAGTAGCGCCAATAGATAGTTTAATATTGAAGTTGAAGTATGAAGGAATGCTTCACAATAAAACTCCATCTCCCTTATTCTTTATCTTCCCTTCCCTTTGTTTTCCTTTATCAAAAGCCATAAAATTAGTATTGTAATGCGTAGTAGCTGCAAAATTGTGATGGTTTGAAGTTAACTCTCAGCTTGGGCACTCAGGATACGAGCTCGACAAAACCACAAATCCTAATGAATGATGGAAAAAAGCGAAATCAAGATCACAAGTTTGAAGACAAGTTTCTACTAATAGTCCTAGCGTTCCCAAGTCCACCGAAGTGAAAGTCAAATCAATTGCAAAACAAAATAGCAAAGCAACAAGAAATCAGTAATTCCACGAAACAAAAGATGAGTACCAACATTATGATCAACTTAAGAAACGGCCTCAATCTATGAAGGTCCGAAATTTACTAGCCCAGACCGAGACAGAAGAACTCAAACATCAAAACCAATTATAAAAAAAAAATCAAGACTTCACAGAATCTAACGATATATTCAATAAGACCATGAAAAGGCAAGGAAGAAAAATAACATACGTAGAAGAAGATGGACCAAAGAGAGGGTTCTCTCTCAAAGGCTGGAAAGAGATGCGGCCAAGGAACCTGGCCACACAACCACCATCAAAACCCAGATTGTTTCTGGGACAGTTGTTGACATACATGACAGCAACGAACACGGCAACATTAGCAACCACAAACATAGGAATAAGCCATGAGGTCCAAGCCTTGTCGGAGGTCTCAACATAATAGGAAGCGAAGTTGGCATTGTTTTTGGATCCCCGGTTCTTGGAGCCTCTTTCTAAATCCCCACTTGCCATTTTCGAATCTGCGTATTGGAAAGATTCGAACTTTAAACGATCTTCTTGGGGATTGAGGAGAGTTTTATTGTGGAAGAATAGGAAAGAAGTGGAATTGAAGGGAAGTAGCATATAACAACGGAGAAAGAGGGTTGCTTTTATGAGCTCTTACGATTGTCAACTTACGCAATAATCTCTATATATTTGCTGCTATAAATTTGATAACCCGGGGAACTCTATAGTTTTCTTTTTAATGAAATACTCAAATTCATTTACAAGATTAAAGGATTCACCTTTCTTACGGTGAGAATTAAGATCACTGTGAAAATTTTTAATTCAATATCCTTTTTATTTCAAATTAGACTATATAATAATTAGTTTACGCTTTTGATGTAGAAATTTTGAATTATTGGACGAAATGTAAACTGTAAAATAAGTGAAAAACTAGCAAGAACAAACCCAGGTTTTAAGCTTCTAAGTTCTAATACGCCTGAAACAGAAGCATTAGGCGTCTTGCATGTTAAGTTTAAAATCAAGCTTAAAAATGGATTATCTCTGAACAAAAGTCTGTCCATCCTTGTGATGATTACCACACTGTAGAAGAGACAACAAGGACAAAAGAATGTCTTAATACAAAAGCCGAAGTTCAGAGCTTGGTTGGGACAGGCGAGCGTTGGCTGGAGCTGGTCTGTACACTTGTAAAGGACGATAACAATTTACAATTTCCTATGGACCCATCGAGGGAAATGAAAAGGATTGCGTGGATTCTAACGCGTAAAGATCCAAAAACGAGTGACCAACCTCAACCTGTCCCACTACCTGCCTATTTCAGGCATTGGCACCTGGGTAATGCTTAGGACCTAACTTTCTTCGGAGCTCCCAGTGCCAATTTTTCCGAAATAAATTAAGCAAGAAATGACAGCTAATTGCCGAGGATCCAATGCCTAACAACTGTACTAATCGTACCAAAGAGTCCAAAGGTTAAAATACAGCTAAGAAGGGATCAACGAACTCCAAGATGCCACGAAAAGACCACTTTCTCCTTCTTTTGACTCCTAGCTAGTCTCTTCCTCTTGTCCCTTTGCCGTTTTTATATGGTGACAATTTAATGGGCACATAGCCATTCTCCAAAAACGTCAAATGCCAACTGATGTCTTTGCGTTTGCTGGTTGTGCCGGAAAGGAGCCGTTTGTTGGGCTGGTGCTTTGGACTGTCTTCGCGGTTTAACATACAGGCCTATAAGAAAGAAGGTTTGTTAGATTAATTAATTAAAGAGTTTGGCCTTGTTTGGTAATCAGTTGATTGCATTAATTGTTAGTTGATTTTATCAACTATTAGCTGATAGCTAATTCTATCAGCTGATTTGACCAGCGGATTATATTAGTTGTTTATTAGAGATGTTTGGTAAAATTAGTTGTTTAATATTAGTTGTTTATAAAGAAATGACTTTAAAAAAATTATAAAGGTAT
>JAOTAZ010000219.1:28130000-28152635 GCA_025629785.1 Erythroxylum oxycarpum | reverse complement strand
TAAAATTGTTGTAATTTTTTTATTTTTAGAAAAAAAATTATAACAAAGTAAATCAAATATATCTTACCGATCTTTTTTTCTTTCAAAAATGGCAACAAAAAATAAAAGAAAAAAACGGAAACAAAGCTCCGAGTATTGGAGAAAAAAGCAGCAGAGCATGTTCTAATCCCAGTACAAAAGAGGCAGAGCATCCTTTTTCCTTGGTCTCCTTTCGCGCTTCTCTAGAACCCGCAGTTCTCTAAACCAAAACCACTTCCAGTTCCAGCTCCAAAATGCTTTATCCTTATAGATGGAGCAATCAACTCTGTTAGAAAGGTACCGTCACGATCGCCGGAAACTCATTGAGTTTCTCCTGTCTTCTGGTTTGATCAAAGAGCTCCGAACTCCTTCTGGTCCCGCTGATTCTCTCGCTAACATCGATTTTGATCGTCTTAGCGCCGATCATATACTTGAGTGCGTTAAGTCAGGTAAAGTGGGCTTCATTTCTGCCTTGTTTGGTTCCTGAGAAAACCGAGGAAAATAGCTTAGAACCCAAAAACAGTTTGAAAACACGCTTAGATGCTAAAGAAGCTCTATGCTGATGAATTAATTAGATTTGCCTGAGCTGAATTCAACTGTTTGTCTCAGTAATAGTTTTCTGCAACCAAATAATGATCTCTGTCTCCCCCTCTTACTCTTCTTTTTTCATTCTGTGAAGCGACTTGTGAAGAAATGCTAAACTCTGTATAATCCACGTTGGCTTAGATGTTCTGTTATCTTTTTCGTTGTTTGGTCTATCTGTGAGAGAGCGGCTGAGGACTATGAGTGTTACGTTTGGTTAATTCTGCTGCAGATGGAGTTCTCGACTTAAATGAAGCGACTAAAAGATACCTGGCCGAATCTGCCTATCCTGTCACGGTAAGGAAAGATGAATAAAAGCACTTGCAAATTCGAAGGAGAATTATTTATCTAGTTTGTTTTTGTTTTCTGAAATAATGCTGTCAATGCCATGCATATTAAGCATTTGATGAGTTCAACTCGATTTTTGCATGTATTTGTTTCTTCTTTCTGGAATTAGCTCGACGGAATTATTAAACCTAACAATTTAGTCTTAATTACAGATCTCTTCACAGGCGGGGAACTCCTATTTTCTTGTTTCTAACCCAGATTTATCGGGCTCGCCACCTAGGCGCATGCCACCGCCAATATATGTGAACAGCAATGCTAATCATTTTCCTAGGTCGAGACCGGGGGATCCTTTTCCAGTTGAGAAGGCCTCTATGAATGGAGATGGAAACTGTCCTAGATATAATAAAGCGTCAGCATATATTCCTACAAGACCTTTAGGAAATTCAGAAATTCCTGAAATTGCATTGCCTAGCCTCAGTACAGGTATTTAGAACACAGCTTCTCATTGTTTTTGTGTGAGAATTCTGACCTGTGTGAACTCAAGGGAAGCATACTCGGAAAATATGTGTTTGTTTTCTGAATCCATTGCTTTTCATCCCTCGAGTCAACTGATGCATAACGCCAGGAATTTTGAAGGATTATCTGACGATGACTTGCGGGAATCAGCTTATGAACTATTGATCATAACTGTTTTTCTGGCTGGGTAATCTCTCTCTCTATCTCTCTCTCTCTCACACACACATAGTCACATACATACACATGCACACACATACATACATACACTCACTCTCTCTCTCACTCAGTCGTACACACAGACTCAAGTGTAGTAGCAGGGCTTGTGATGTTGTCCTGCATGTCAGGACAAGCAAGATTTAATTGCATATTTGGGTGTGTATGATTTAATTGCATAAGCACATGTTCTCTTATGTGCAAGTGTTTAAAATTGCATGCATAACTTGTGACTTGATGTGGAATTAGTTCTTCTCTTTCTCTCACATACTTATACATTCAAGTATAACTGTTCTTTGTATGCTAGGGATGAAATATGCATGTTTGAGGACAAAAAGAAAGAAAAGAGTTCTAATCGTTTATTAAGGTTGAAGGGCAAGAAGGACAAATTACATTCCCAATCTTTGGGAAGACATTCAGATCTCATGAATGTTGTTCGTGCTCAGATGCAGGTGAGTTCTTTGCCTCTCTCATATTGCCACTCTTAACTTTCTGGCATCACCATGCCTTCCTTGCCTATGCCATGCAAATGCTACAAGTAAAATATGTTTTTGAAACTTGTCATGTAAGTGGTGGTAAATCTTATGATATGGATATAAGATAGTTGATAGGTGAACTTGGTAAATATGACTGATCTAATATTTACTGCCTTTTTTATATTTGTTGTTTACTATTCACATTACGGTTAAGAATAGAAGAAAAGAAACGAACAATGCTTCCCCTTGGTGGATATTTCTTCTAGCGGTTGATTGACATGTTTTGAAGAAATAATGGGGTTTTACGATCATTGCTTTGTACTTTCAAGTTTCATATTTCTTTTTTATTTTCCCAACTGCCAACTTCTGCAACTAATATTAACCATCCCCAAGAAAATAAAAAGAGAAAAACAACATTATGGACTAATGTAAACGTTAGAAATTGTAAACTTTGTTTCTACATTTCGTATTGTTTTTTTGTCTCTTCTATTGTGACACTCTTCAACAAAAGAACCAACCCTCCATGGAAGAAAAGAGAATGAAAGAAAGGGGGACAAAAGAAAAGTATTCAAAAGATGCCAGCCAAAATTCTTGTCCAGTTATATAATTGGCACTTGCATTTCTCTTATCAAATTGACTCTAAATTTGACTATGCTATCAACTTCTGTACCCAAAAGCGACTTTGTTTGTTACTTTTTTCTCATGTTCTCTGTGTTTAATCAGAGCTCAAAGTTTGAGTGGAGTATGCATTTTTACTAGATTTCAGAAGACATGGATGCATGCATAAGGAGAAATTTCATGCAGCTGGCAACAAGGAGGTTGCAAGGACAAATTTTTCTTCCAGATATTGCACTGGGACTTTTGGGTGGAATATTCAAGTCTGACTTTCTCCATGAGAAGTCTTATATGAAATGGAAGAGTAGACAGGTCATGATTGCTCTAATTTCATTAAGTTCCTCTTCTCAAATATCACATAAATTTGTATAAAGAACTTCATTGACTGACAATTAGTGAATTGATTGTCCATATGTGACTATGCCTGAAATGCGTTCATATGTACATCATGGTTGTTTCTGTTTAATCTGTCTTAGTTATACCCATTGTGTTTGAACTTCTGATTCTGGCCTGTCTGTTGCTTAGACTTTAGCAATTATGAGCTTAGTGTCTTACTGAGACAATGCAGTGCTGGCATGGCCTTGGTTGTGATTGCCCAAAGCCCTTAAATGCAATCACAAATTTCAAAGGAAAACAAAGTCGGCACTGGCATGCTGCTTGGCTTTGTTTCTTGCCCACATTCGTGAGAAATAATGTTTCAGGCGTATTAGTAGTGTTCTATCAAAATGGCACTGCTGGATAAGTATGTTAACTATGTCAATATTTTCAATTGTTTTTTCCAAGGGACAAAGAGGTTAATAGATGGTGTAAATCTATCAACTTTCTAACAGAATTTACAACGTAATACTGTTGGTCACTTGATGCAGTGAAGAAAAAAACTTAATTCTTTTTGTTCTAACCTTTGTTGTTTGCAACTTATATTGTAGGCTAATATTTTAGAGGAGCTTCTTTGTTCTTCTGCCACTGCTAAAAATGATGAATATTTGACTATCAGAAACTATGTTGCAATGATCAGAGACTCAAAGGTATGCTTGGAGTTTTGTAAGTATGCCATGCATGCTGCAACGGAAAGAGTTTGTATTTATTTCCTAATATAAATTTAAATGGGTCAGGATTGGGACTCAATTTCTCCCTCTGAACGCGTTGCTGTTCTGGCATCTATTAGGCAGGTAGCAGAAAAAGTCTCTTCCTTACCTGGAAAATTTGATATGGAAGGTGAAACTTTTTATTGGACTGCTGGTTATCACTTGAACCTCAGACTCTATCTGAAATTGCTTGATAGTGTTTTTGACATTCTTGATGAAGGTCAGCTAATACAGGTATACTATCTATTGTCCACATTTCATCTAAGCATTTCTTTGGCATAACATTGTTGATGTAATCTGATTGACACTTATGTACATACTGATTTAATCAGGAAGCTGATGAGATCCTATCACTTATAAAATTGACCTGGTCCACTTTAGGCATCACTCAGAAACTGCATAATGCATTATATGGATATAGCCTTTTCCAACAGGTATACTTGACTTCTTTGTGCTATTTTATCTGCAGAGTCTTGTAGTGTATGAATGATTTTGTAACCATCTTATTTATTGCTTAAATGCTCCGTAGTATATGATTTCTTATCATATGTTGGCTAAAATATAAAGTCCTTTAAATGCTGTTCCTGAGAAAGACAACAATACTGCATTCTTTGAGAATCTTGCAACTGCTCATGCATATTGTGCTAGCTGATTTGAATTTGATGTCTGATGACAAGAGTATGCAGTGTGGTGAAAATGTTTGCGGATTTTATAATAAGAATACCCCTGTATGGTGGGTTATTTTATTGTTGTGTTGTTTAATTTCAGTGGATCATTATAAGTTTCAGTGTGGTGCATGTTACAGTTTGTTCTAATGGAATTTTCGTGTTGAAGTTTGTGGGGACAGATGGGGGTAACCTGTTACAAATTGCAGTTCATGAGGTACAAAAACTTTTATCTGCCGTAGTAGATGATGAAAAAGAGGGTCTGTATATGAAAAGCCTAGTATGTTTGAGGCAATGCAATGGAGGCGAAGTGAAATTATGTCTGGTTGAGGCTGTCTTACTCTTGATAAGCAGTTGGTGTGACCATCAAATACAAGATTATCATCTGCATTTCAGTCAGGTGAATTTCTAATCTTTAATAGGCTCATGGCATCTTGTTCTATGGTAACCTTATAATAAATGTGTCTAATGGTGTTAATGTTACAAATGAATGTTTTTACATTCTCTCTGAGTGTCTTCTGATGCTCCATAGTGGTTTTCATTGCTTCAAAGGTCATTGTTTGTTTAGTCTAAGTGGAGTTAAAGAATCACTAGTCCAGAGTAGATTATCATTAATTGTTTCGCAATAATCAAAACCTATGGTTTTCTGTACCATCCTTAGAAATATATATTTTTCCCCATTGTTGTACTGATTTTTATATTGAGTCTGACGTTTACATGATTGTTGTTCTTGCTCCTATTCTTACACCCAAAGCTGCAAAAGCTATCCACATCTAGTACTATTCTATTGAATTTGAACATCATTATCCTGTGGTTAAGAATATAAGATTGTTCAAATTTGTGATTTAACTTGATTAAAATGGTAAATATGTTAAAAGTCATATTTTGTGGCAAGAGAATCCTGTTTTTCTTTCTTCTTTTTTTAATTTTGAAACTTCTATATGGTTTCTTTTATCAATTTAACTTGGTTAAAATTGTAAATATGTTAAAAGTCATATTTTGTTGCAAGAGGCTCACTGCAATAGAATTATATATTGTTGTCAAATTAATTCAAATCGGCTTATGTTTCATTTTATTGAATATTGTTTTTCTTTTTTTTTTCATGTTAATTTTCTATTTATGGGAGTTGTGCCTCTAATTGGAACTTTTTTTTCCTTTTCCTATTTCAGAGACCTTCAGATTTCAGAATGATAATGTCATTGATTTCGGAGGTTGGAGTTCTTTCTAGTGATGACTCTGGTAAAACTAAGGTTTGATGTTGCTGCTTTCAAGATATAATTTTTTTAATCTGAAATATTAACAGTGGTACTCTGCCAATTCAACCTTGGTTTGGTGTTTTTAGATGTTTAGCCTGTTTGGCAAAATTGTCAGGTTTGGTACTAGCTTGCAAATTCATTTATTTTCGTTTTGTGGTGGCAATCTATTATTTTGAAAGTTAACTATCATACCAAGTTAATATGATGAAGCTGTTCTTTTGACCGGTTGTTGAGAGGCTGTTCCATGTAATTATTGATCAACCCTTTACTCTACCCCTGGTTGATGAGTTGTAAACGATGTCTAAACTTTCTTAATCATCTTTATGTTCTTGGGAGTAAGGAGGTGATCCTTTAGAAATAGAGATCTAATGGATTTTTAGACATGCTATAATTGGATCTCTTTTCTTCTGATAATTCCACATTTTGACAATTGATGCTTCGTGACTTCCTTTTTGTGTTACTCTAGTAAAATTTTAAATATCCCCAAATTAACAAAGTAGGGTATTAGACGATGTCAGAGTGGATACTGAATTTGTTGCAGTGGAAAAAGAATACTGAACTGTTCTTGTCTTATAGAAAAGTGTTTCCTTCTTTGCAGTTAATAAGGTTGAATTATTCGCATCATTATACTTCTGGAAAAATTAAATTTTATGTGAAGAAGTCAACTGAAGCTGCATGCAGGCGGGTAAGATGCTTCTAGTTTTACATATCTGCTGATTTTCATTTTTTATATAACATTACATCTTCATTTGTGTTATTAATTGTCTCAAATTTAATTGTGTTTTTGGTCCTTTTGCTGGACTTCTCGTATGGTCGTATTGATTTGATTTTCTATTGTTCTTAGACATTCAGTAAGTTGGATCTTGAAACTAAGGTAGGAAAACTACACCCTTTGGCCGTTCTTGCAAATGAGTTGAAGTTGGTTGCGGAGAGAGAATTCACCATGTTTTACCCAGTGCTACGTGATTTCTGTCCTGACTCTTTGAAGATCTCCGTGGTGCTATTACATGAATTTTATGGGATAAAACTGGTTTGTACTGCATGTTGATGTAGTCAATACTTTCTTAATCTTGTTCTGGTAGTGCTAGTCTACTTATAGGAGAATCCGTTTGTGTTAATATGCAGAGACCTTTCCTCAACGAGGTTTCATCTCTTTCTGAGGATGTAATAGCTGTGCTCTCAGCAGCTGACATGTTGGATCATTACCTGACTCAACTCTATACATCAGATGCAGAAGCAAATAAGATGCTTGATTCTGTCAATCAAGATTTGAGTCATTATCAGGTTAGGATCTATTTAGACTATGAATTCTTGTAAGATCCATGGCTTCACTTTGCATATGTAGATAATTTTTTGTTCCTGATAAGTTGGAATCCTTTTACTGTTTAATCATCTAATCACATGATATGTCCCTGACAAATGTTTTGTTTATATGTGTACTTCCTTATTTTCTTTGGTTGTACCCTGAATGGTCGAGTTTGTTTTGCTGCAAAAGGATCACAAACACTATTTTTATAGTAAATGCTACTTTTGCGATATTGTCCTTTTATGAGATCCTGGTCAGATCCAAAGAAAATTGGTTCTAGAAATGATGCTGGTGACCAAAAATGTCCCTGTTGCTAATATATTGTAGCTCATTGATGTTTGAAAGACAGTGAGGACAAGGGGAACATTGTGTGTTGACTGGAGGCAGACCTGATCAGGAACTAAAAATGATATCCATTTGCTTCATTCTCTCGGCTATTTGATTAGAGCTAGAAGCTTTTTCATGCAGGTTGTCTTTGACATTTCAAACCTTTTTGCTGCCTACGAAGGCGGCTCTTGTTCCCAAGGGTTGAGGTCCGTAATGTCTTTAGTTTACTAGTAGTCTCTTTGCAAAGAAGAAAAGAGGGAAAGTTTTATCGTGTATAAGGTTCCATTTGATGGATGTGCTTGTGAGATCCATGGGAGGGAGGATAAAACGTTGAGCTGAAGTAAACAACTTTGTTGTGGGTGAATTTTGCTTTGGACTAGTTTCAGATTGCTGAACAATATTTTTCTCATGAATTGACCTAGAATGATTCTTCTCACTGGAAATGGTTGGGCTTGATTATCTGCAGTTACCTTGTTAGTTTATTTGGCTTGATTTTTTCAAGTTACTTTCAATTATTGGCTTGAAGAAAGTGATCGCTTGAGATGGAAGAAGAGGCTCTATTGGCCCATTCTAATAGTGCTGATCTTTTCTCGATTGCTTGGTTGGGTAGCATGTTCTAAGCTCGTAGTGAAGAAGTAATTTTCCATTATGGATGTTCTGGGGATGCAACGTTGACAATGTTGGCAGTTAATAAATTATTCTATGCTAAAAGTTGCTGAAGTTGAGAGCTTTGTTTTACTGGCTTGAATTAATATGTGTATACTTCAATTTGATTCCGTTTCCCAGATTTATTGATATATTGATTCTCTATCGTCCCTGCAGATCAAAGATATTTCTAAACCACTCATCCTTGATTGGGTGATATCTCAGAACACTCATATCTTGGAATGGACTGGACGAGCCTTTGAAATTGAGGTTAGTTCTGTACTTTGCATATGTCAGCTAAATTGGGGTTATGTTCTGGACATATTATTTTTAAAAACTGGAGATGGAGAAAAATATACGAAAACATGATAGGCAATGGTTAATGATCTAATGGAAGAATGTTGCTATCATGTGTATACGTTAAGTGTATAACATGACTTCATGGTTTTGAAATCACATTTGTTTAACAGCTAGCAATAGAAGGCTTTTGGCAACACATCACCATATATGTGAATGAAGTGCAAGTTGATAGAAATTTACCTTTTTATCTTCTCTTTCTCTCACTTTGTTTTTATACAAAGCTATCTGTCCATATATCTCAATAGGGGCTAAAATGATCTCTCATGTTTGAAGTTACGAGTGGTTTCAGGCATTTCATATGTGTAAATGAAAAATAAACTTGATTTCATTTATTAAACTTTTTCTTGATTCTTTTGTAGTTGGATAAGTGTATATTGCCTTGTTGATAAGTGTTGAAATTTTGTTACTTGATAATATCCTCCTAGTTATGGTGCAGAGATAGTTGAGGGGCATAGATGCCCTATGTATGTACTTCTGATATTGGCTTATAAGATGGCTCGAAAAAACTATTGAACTCTTATATTGTATGTTCAGAATTGGGAGCCTTTATCACTCCATCAAAGACAAGCAGCATCAGTAGTTGAAGTTTTCAGGATGGTAGAAGAGGTATGTGTACTTGACTCTACTGTCTCTCTAGCGGTAATTATACATGTGAGTTCACTATCCATATAGGTCAAAAGGAGGCTAATTTTTAAAGGTTACAAATTACTGGACTGCTTCCCCATTCTTCATGTTCTCAGGGTTAGTTTTCTGCTTATCTAAGTGGGCAAATCACCTGTCAGAGTAATATATATCCACCACATATTTACTTGCATGCAATAGGCATTTTTGCTGGCAAAATTTCTGTAAATCATTGTAATTAATTTTGCCACTAAGCAGATATTATCTTGTTATTGTAGCTTGTGTCTTCTGTAACTGATCTTTCAATCTATGCTACTTGCAGACTGTGGACCAATTCTTTGGCCTGAATCTCCCTATGGATATTACGCATCTTCAAGCTTTGCTTTCAGTTATTTTCCACAGCCTTGATGCCTATTTGCTGAAAATGCTCAACCAGTTAGGTATTATTGCTTGTACATAAGCACATGCAGCAGAGCATTAAAAGGATAGCAAGCTTTACTTTTTAATTTTGCTGGGATAATTCATAGAGGTTGTCTGTCTTGGTTTACCTACGTTTTCTTTTGTTGAGTTTGGTCACTTGAATGGAGAAGTCTGCTTTTAAGAATTTATATCGGTAGGATTTCTGTCCTTTTCTTTTTCTTTTTCTTTTTTGCTTGCTTAAAAGTATATGACAATATTGCCGATACAGTTTGCAAGATCTGTGCTGTTTATGTTGTTAGTGATAGAGGACTCTACTTCATAAAAATGTTAGTAAGATGTTCAAGTTCAAACATTTTGAACTTATTGTGGATAACATATTTTCCATATTTATTTGGAGTGAATATAGCTGACATTGCATGCCAAGTTGATGATTTATTCCATAGGTTAATTGATATGAGCAGGTTCAACACTTAAAGTTTGTGTTATAGGAATTGATATTGAGTTGAACAATTAAACTGGGGGCAAGCCAGATCTGATGTGACCCTGGGCTCGGGCTGCCCCCAAAGTGACATTGTTTTGGTTTTACTTCCCAAATGACTTTTTTTTGGTCTTGATTTTTTAAAACTTGCAAACCAACATGATGTCGTTTTGAGAAGTTAAACCAAAACCCCATTATTTTGAAGCCAAGTCCAGCTTGAAGTTTGGTCAATCTGGGCCTAGCCGGTTGACTTCAAGCTAGGTCGGTGATAGGTAGAACTGTAGAGATTGTATTATTTACGTATAAGATAGAATTACAGCAGTAGGTTCCTCCTGGAAAACAATGCCCAGGCCAATACAATCTGTCTAAGATGATCAATGAATCCCTCCCTCTCTCCCGAGTTCAGTCTATATTCTGCTGCACCCCGCACTCTACACAATCTCTTACTATAACTAACTCTCAACAACTTGCCTAACAACCTACCTATGTGGCAACAATGGTTCCTTTCCGCATATTACCCCTACGAATGTAGGTTTGGATGGGCTTAGGTTGCTGAACTATGGACTGGGACTGATTAATAACACTTCCCTCCTCCTCAAGAGGCACCTTGTCCTTAAGGTGGATAGAAGGAAACTGTCCTCTGATGAAATCTGCGTCCTCCCAAGTTGCCTCTTTAGCTGGTTTGTCTCCCCATCGAACAAGCCATTGGAGAATGTTGCCGCCCTTAGACTGAGACATTCGTGAAGCCAAAATTGCTTCTAGTTTGGCCAAATCCACTTGGTCCAGTTCTAACCTGTGAGGTAGTGTGTGCTCGACAGAATGGTCACCAACGACCTTCTATAGCTAGGACACATGGAAAACCGGATGGACGTTGGATGAAGTAGGGAGGTGTAGTTTATAGGCAACCTACCTCACTGTGCCAATGATCTTGAAAGGTCCGTAATAACGTGCTGAGAGCTTAGGACATATCTGTCGTGCAGCAGAAGATTACCTATACGGTCTGAGTTTCACAAAAACCAAATCTCCCTCTTGAAAATGTACCTCCCTTCTATGGCTGTTGGCAACTTTCTTCATCATAACTTGTGCTCGGCATAGGTTGTGTTTAAGTTGTCGCAAAGCTTCATCTCTATCGATCAAAGTGAGCTCCACGGATTCCACTTGAGTTTCTCCATGGGAAAACTGAAGTAGGGTAGGTGGAAGGCGGCCATAAACAACTTCAAAGGGAGTTTTCCCGGATGAAACATGGAAATTGGTGTTATACCAGTATTCAGCCCAAGTTAGCCAATAAAACTAGTTCTTCGGTTGTTCAGAGGTAAAACAACGAAGATAGGTTTCGAGACAACGGTTCAGCACTTCCATTTGTCCATCCGTTTGCGGATGGTAGGAGGAACTCATCTTTGATGTTGTTTCTTGTAGTTTAAACAACTTCTTCCAGAAATTACTAGTGAAGAGGGGGTCTCTATCACTTAATATAGAACTAGGAATGCCATGCAACTGAACTACCTCACGGATGAATATTTCAGCCACTGTTTTAGCAGTGAATGGATGCTTGAGGAGTAACAAATGGGCATATTTGGATAAGCGATCCACTACCACCAATATGACTTCGAGACCACGAGATTTAGGGAGTCCGGTAATAAAATGCATGGAGATTTCGTCCTAAATTAGTTGAGGTATAGGTAGAGGCTGCAAAAGTCCAGTAGGGGACATGGCCAAATGTTTATTCTTTTGACAGATGATGCATTCATGCGCATACTTCTGGATTAAGGACTTCATGTCCAACCAAAACAGTCCAGAAGCTAACCTCTTATAAGTCTTGAGGAAGCCTGAATGCCCTCTTAAAGATGAAGCATCGTACTCATGCAAAAACTAAGGAATGAGCATAGAATTTGCTGAAAGGACTAATCGGTTTTTGTAGAATAATAAGCCATCTCTGAAGTGGTAACCAGGTTTTGAATGTGGGTTTTGTTGTAGGGCTGTCATAATAAGGTGTAGCTGGGTATCTTCCTTATCTTCCTAACAAACAACATCCACATCGAGCCAAAATGGAGCAGAAATGGCTAAAAGCAAGAATCTGTCCTCTTCGACCGTTGAGAGTGCATCTGTTGCCCCATTTTGTTTGCCCAGTTTGTAGATCACTTCGAAATCTAGACCCCACAACTTAGCTTGCCAACATTGTTGATCTATAGAGGGAATTCGTTGGTCCAATAAGTGTTTCAAGCTCTTATGGTTGGTATAAACTTTCAAATCCCTTCCTACTAGAAAATGTTTCCAATGTTGAATGGCCATTACCTCCTTCTCATAGACTAACTTAGAAAATGTTGATTCAGCCAAAGCCTTGCTGAAATATGCTAGTGGGCAACCCTCTTGAATTAAAACAAAACCCAAACCTCTTCCCGATGCGTCACATTTGAGGGAAAACTCCTTGGAAAAGTCGGGTAAAGCAAGGACTGGTGAAGAAGTCATCCTCTTTTTCAATTCATCAAAAGCTACTTTGGACTCCCTACTCCAGCTGAAACCATCCTTTTTTGTAAGTTTAGTGAGAGGTTTGGCAATTTTACCATAATCCTTGACAAATTTCCGATAGTTCCCGGTAAGTCCAAGGAATCCCTTTACTCCCTTCACATTCTTAGGAATAGGCCACTCTAAGATGCTTTGAATTTTCGATGGGTCCATTGCTACCCCTTCACTAGAGATGACGTGGCCTAAATACTTCACAGATTTTTGGCCGAAGATCCACTTTTTCTGATTTGCCAACAGCTGATTGTCAAGTAATAATTGCAGCACACAAGCCAAATGCTCCAAGTGCTGGCCCTAACTAGAACTATAGACCAAAATATCGTCAAAGAACACTAAGATGAACTTCCGTAATAAAGGTTTAAAAATTGAATTCATGGTGGATAAGAATGTAGCCAGTGCATTCATGGGACCGAAGGGCATCACTAGGTACTCATAATGCCCCTCGTGAGTTCGGAATCCCGTTTTATAAGTGTCCTCCTTCCGGACCCTGATTGGATGAAAACCTGACGGTAAATCAACCTTGGAAAAGCATTTAGCTCCATGTAATTCCTCCATCAACTCATCCACTACTGGAATGGGGAATTTGGCGGGTATTGTGCGCTTATTTAAAGCTCGGTAGTTGATGCACATCCACCAAGAGCTGCCTTTCTTCTTGACAAGGATAATAGGACTTGAAAAAGGGCTTATACTAGGCCTAATAACTCCCGTTTCCAGTAAATTTTGAATTTGCCTCTCAATTTCATCCTTGTGGCTATAGGAATGAATATTCACAGGTACCGCCCCCTCCTTTAAGTTAATAGCATGATCATGAACCCTCCTAGGTGGTAGACCCCTTGGTTCTTGAAAAACCGACCCAAACTTGAATAAGACAGCCCGCAACTCCTCAAGCTGATCTACTTCCAAGGTTCCCATCTCTTCGGATAAGGACCCACCAATTCCCATCGACGATAACAGCCCTTCTACTTCTAATTTGTTAGGGCCAATGACAATAATAAAATTAGGCCTAGGATATGGAGAGTGTATTTATGTAGGAAGAAAGAGGGGAATGCAGGGAATGATGTCAGAGTTAGTTAGAATAAGGGGGGCTGATGTGGCATAGGGGAATAACTGAATGTACTAGGGGCAGCTAGACAACAAAAAGGAGGGGAGGAGAGAGAGGGAGTCATTCAGGAAGAAAGGAGTGTATTGAGGCAGTGAAAGAAGCTATTCTTTCCCTGAGGAGCAGTCTTGCTCTGGTTTAGTGAGTGATCATCTGATTTACTTGTAATAGCGGTGTTATCACTGGTTTAATATCAATAATATATGGATCTCTAGCCTCTTAGAGTATCTAACATTGGTCTGACCTGCCGGATACCCCAATTCCGGGAGAGAGGATCAGCTCTTCTAGCGGAGATTAGAGAAGTAATTGCAACTCACCTAGATGCCACCTAAGATGTCTGATAGGGTGGACGTGTTAGAATCCCGTATGGCGCATTTGGAGGTTGGGGTGGAAGAAATCCAGTCGTCCATGTGGATGGCAATGGGAGAACTGCAGTGAAGCTTGCTGGTGGAGATGAGTAAGATAATGGGCAAGAGGCCGGAGGAGGGCCAAGGTAGTGGTGACGCTTCTGGAAGCGGGCCTAACGTAGCAGGGGAAAGGCATGCACGTCCGGAGCAGTCCCATCCAATGGAGCACTCCTACGACACCATGGAAGAGTATAGGATGTCGGTTCGTAAAGTGGAATTACCCATGTTAGATGGGTTTGATCCCATAGGGTGGATTACTTGGGCGGAAGTGTATTTTGAGGTGCACAATACATCCGAACCGATCAAAATTAAGTTGGCTTTATTGAGCATGCAAGGTTCCACCATACATTGGTTTAACCTTCTTCGGGAAACAAAGGAGGAGCTAGGTTGGGAGAAGTTCAAAAGAGCTCTAATATATCGTTACGGAGGGCGAAGGTTTGAGAACCCCTTTGAAGAGTTGTCAGACTTGAAACAGACGGACTCGGTGGAGGAGTATATTGAGATGTTTGAGTTCATTTCATCGTAGGTGGGGCGTCTACCGGAGGAGCAGTTTATGGGGTATTTTATGTGTGGGTTAAGGGTTGACATTCGAAGGAGGGTGAGAACGTTCGGACCTTTGAACAGGTATCAGATGATGAAGATTGCGAGGGCGGTAGAAGAGGAGGTGAACGTCGAACTGGAGGGAGGAGACGTGACTGGGAATCGTGCGTGCACCTGGCACCCACACCGCGGACAAAATATGAGGTGGAACTCTCGGGTCGGGCCGACCCATCACCGTGAGATGGAGGGTCCATACTCGATGGGTCGGGGGCGATTTGGGAACGGAATCGAGGCTGCGAGACACCGAGAAATGACGGGAGTGCCAGCTGAACCACATGCGCCACCCAGAATAGCCACCCCTCTACCGGCGACACTCACTAGAAGGCCGGATGGTGATCGACGAGGACAGACAGAAAAGAATAGGGGTCTGCGTCTTCTGTCCTACCATGAGTTAATGGATCGCAAGGCTAAAGGCTTGTGTTTCTGGTGTGAAGAGAGGTTTCATCCTCTTCATCTATGTGCTGAAAAACAGTTGCGATTACTGATCTTGGACGATAACGAGACCTTGGATGAGAATCGGGAAATAGTGGCGTTGGAGATTGACACTAAGGAGGAGATAGATATCGCCTTGGAATGTCGGACGATGGGCGTGTTTGGAGTGAACAGAGCAGGTGTGTCGGAACATAAAACCATGGGCCTGATGGGTCAGCTACGAGGAGTACCCATCGTCATTTTGGTGGATAGTGGAGCCAGCCACAATTTCATCTCGCCAGATTTGTTCAATGGATGGGGACTAGCAGTGGGGAACAACAAGGTTTTGGGGATCTGACTGGGAGATGGCCATCGTGTGACCACTCAAGGGCAGTGCTTGGCAATTCCGATTTAAGTGGGTGACTTAGAATGGAAGATTGATGCATATGTCTTAGATCTTGGGGGAATGGACGTGATTCTAGGGGTTGCTTGGCTACAAACATTAGGGAAGGTTGTGGTAGACTGGAAGGAGATGACTATGCAATTTTTACATGAAGGACATAGTGCTCAATTACAGGGGAATGTGGGGCTTCAATCTCCCCAATGAAGTGAAGGTAGATATGCTGAAGCTTCGGTGAGCTTACAGGGTCTCCTGGCTATACTAAAGGATGAGTTTCCTTCGGTGGAAGGGGGGTCAATAATGGCAGAACAACAGATGCAACTTTCTCACAGTGAGAATAGAGAATTGGCTCTAGTTTTGGATAAGTTTCCAGGGGTTTTTGTAGAGGTGCAAGGGCTGCCTCTCAAGAGGAATCACTCACATGCCATTGTGTTATAGCCGGGACAAGGGCCTATTAGTGTGAGACCCTATAAGCATCCTCATCATCACAAGGATGAGATTGAAAGGCAAGTGCATCAGATGTTGCAAATGGGTATCATCCGACCTAGTTCAAGCGCCTATTCCAGTCCGGTGATTTTGGTTAAGAAGGATGCTTCTTGGAGAATGTGTGTGGATTATAGGGCCCTCAATCGGGTTACCATTCCAGACAAGTACCCTATTCCGGTAGTGGATGAACTAATAGATGAGTTGAATAGAGCGGGGTACTTCTCTAAGTTAGACCTCAAGTCAGGATATCATCAGATTAGGGTCAAAGAGGAGGATGTTCACAAGACGGCTTTCTGCACACATGACCATTTGGATTAACCAACGCGCCAGCCACCTTTCAATCAGCTATGAATGATATCTTCAGGCCTTTCCTGAGGCGGTTCGTGTTGGTTTTCTTTGACGACATTCTCATTTATAGTGCTGACTGGGATACTCATCTTTTGCACTTAGAGAGTGTCTTGGAGGTTTTACATGCTAATCACTTTGTGGTTAATAAGCAGAAGTGTAGTTTTGGGAGACGAACAGTAGCTTATCTGGGTCATGTCATTTCTGTGCATGGAGTGGCAGTTGATCCGGTCAAGGTGTCCTGTGTGGTGAATTGGCCTGTGCCTAATGTAAAAGGGGTGCGAGGATTTCTCGGGTTGACGGGGTACTACCGCAAGTTCATCATGGATTATGGAAAAATAGCCAAGCCTCTTACTGAATTGACAAAGAAAGAAGGGTTTCATTGGAACGCAGCAGAATTGGAGTCTTTTGACACTTTGAAGCAGGCTCTCACTACATCTCCAATGCTAGCACTTCCGGATTTTTCTCAGACTTTTGAGGTAAAGTGTGATGCTTCGGGCAAAGGGGTTGGAGCGGTGTTGATGCAAAACAGAAAACCTATTGCTTACTTTAGCAAGGCTCTATCTGAAGGTAATCTGTCTAAGTCTACTTATGAGAAGGAATTGATGGCTTTGGTTTTGGCAGTACACATTGGCGTCATTACTTGTTGGGCTGACCTTTTGTTGTCTATTTGGACCAAAAAAGTCTCCATTATTTACTTCAACAAAGAGTTTCCACCACGAACCGACAATGCTGGATGGCTAAGCTACTAGGATATCATTTTGAGGTCATCTATAAGCCTGGACCCGAAAATAAAGCTGCTGATGCTTTGTCTAGAATTTATGAAGAGGTTGAGTTGGGGAGCATTATTTCAAACCCATTGTGGGCTGATAGCAAAGTTATTAAGCAGGAGGTGGAAAGGAATCCGGTGCTTAGTAGAATTATTGAGGCATTGAAGCAAAATCCGGCTGCAAAGAGAGGGTTTGTGTGGCACCAAGGAGTTCTATTTCACAAGGGGAGGTTAGTAATTTTAGCCCAATCGACTTTCATTCCTGCTCTTTTACAAGAATTTCATTCATCCCCTATGGGAGGCCATTCTGGTTTTCTTCGCACATATAGAAGGATTGCTCATAATCTTTATTGGATTGGTATGAAGAAGTCAATTCAAGACTATGTTCAGTCTTGTGATACTTGTCAGCGACAAAAATATGTAGCAACTTCTCCAGGTGGTCTTTTGCAACCCCTACCGATCCCAAATCAAATTTAGGAGGATATCTCGATGGATTTCATCACGGGCCTTCCAAAATCTAAGGGTTATGAAGCGATATTGGTTGTGGTGGATAGATTGTCTAAATATGGCTATTTTATTCTTTGGAAGCACCCGTATACTGCTAAAGGTGTGGCTGAAGTATTCATTAAGGAAGTAGTCCGTTTACACGGAGTTCTAGCTTCAATCATAAGTGATCGTGACCCTTTGTTTGTGAGTTATTTTTGGAAAGAACTGTTTCGCCTTCAAGGCACTATGCTTAAAATGAGCTCATCCTATCATCCGGAGACGAATGGCCAAACCGAATTTCTCAACCAATGTTTAGAAACCTATTTGCAGTGCTTTGCTTCTGAACGGCCCAAACATTGGTCCCGTTGGATTTCTTGGGCTGAACTATCGTATAACACTACTTTTCATGTATCCACAGGTTCTACTCCGTTTGAACTTGTTTATGGCAGGAAACCTCCATCTATAGTTCGATATTTCCATGGTGAAACCAAGGTAGAGGCAGTGGCACAGGAGTTGATCGATAGGGATGAGGCTTTACTTCAGCTGAAACATAATCTTCAACGCGCTCAAGATCAGATGAAGAAGTTTGCCAATAGGAAGAGAACTTCCTTATCCTTCGCAGTGGGAGAATGGGTATTTTTAAAGCTTCGCCCCCACAAACAACTTTCAGTCGCCCGACGCATCAACCAGAAATTAGCAGCCAGGTACTTTGGGCCATTTCAAATTCTGGAAAAATTGGGGCCTGTTGCTTACAAGCTTCAGCTTCCACACCATTCAAGGATCCATCCTGTTTTTCATGTCTCTCAATTGAAGAAAGCAGTGGGCAACTACACCGTGGAAGCAAACTTGCCTGAAGGAATGGAGGTGAAAGTGGAGGAAGTTGTGGAACCTGATTCTGTCCTCAGTAGCAGAGTTATTTCTAGGGAGGGACTTTCCACTCGACAATGGTTGGTCCTTTGGAAGGGAAAGCCAATGGAGAATGCAACGTGGGAGGATGAGAGTGTTCTTCAAAGCCAATTTCCTCATTTCAGCCTTGAGGACAAGGCTGCTCTTATAGGAGCAGGCAGTGTTAGGGCCAATGACAATAATAACATTAGGCCTAGGATATGGAGAGTGTATTCACGTAGGAAGAAAGAGGGGAATGCAGGGAATGATGTCAGAGTTAGTTAGAATAAGGGGGGCTGATGTGGCATAGGGGAATAACCGAATGTACTAGGGGCAGCTAGACAACAAAAAGGAGGCGAGGAGAGAGAGGGAGTCATTCAGGAAGAAAGGAGTGTATTGAGGTAGTGAAAGAAGCTATTCTTTCCCTGAGGAGCAGTCTTTCTCTGGTTTAGTGAGTGATCATCTGATTTGCTTGTAATAACGGTGTTATCACTGGTTTAATATCAATAATATACGGATCTCTAGCCTCTTAAGCTAGAGTATCTAACATAATTTCTGATGTTTTAAAATTTGTTGCAAAGCATGAGGAGAAGAGGATTGCATGTTAATCCCCTGCAAGGTGAACTCCACCCCCCTCCGATCAAAAGACACATACATTTTCTTCCATTCAACCTTCACCACTCCTAATGTTTCCAGCTATGCAACCCCTAGGATCAAATCAAGCCCTCCAGTATCAAAAACATAAGCATTTACATTGAACTCTTCCCCATTCAACTCCAATTTAATTTCATTACAAATCCCTTGTGAAAAAGACCTGTGTCCATCTCGCAATCTGACTCCGAATGTTCTAGTCGGTGTAATAGTAATACCCATAGCCTCGACCAACCTGCTGGACACAAAATTATGGCTAGCTCCGCTGTCAACCAAAATGACAATAGGCATTTCTTTAAACTTACCAATTAAAACCATAGATTTTGTTGGTGAGGATTTATCCTTCTCTCACTCACTAAACTCCACTGAATTACACACCAACTCCCAATCTAGATCCGTAGCTTGGAAAGAAGTTGCCAGGTTTGTTTTTCCATTTCCTTGGTCGTATTACCCCTTCCCTAACTAATTCCTTCTCTACCTTCCTTGCGATGGATATGAGCAGAGCTCGAGTAGGAGGGTTGTGGGTTCTAGCCCTGTTTCTTATTTCCTCACGTTTTCCCCCAAAAAACAACTCATGTACCATTCTTCTGAAAAATGGCCTATCTGTGACGCCACCCTTTCAAACTCATCAATGTATCCGTCTACTGAACCTCGCTAGAATACTGATTTTAATTGTTCTATCGGATCTCCTTCATCCTTGCCCCCATAACGATCGAACAATGAATGCTTGAACCTCCCCCAAGTCATAAATCGGTCCAACTCACATAGAGTCATGAACCAGTAGAGCGTCGAACCCTCCATACAAATTTGAACCATGGGTAAACAAAGCTTAGAAGGGATTTCATGGATCATAAGATATGACTTAGCTCTCTTGACCTAAGCTAATGGGTCATCCCCGTGGAAAGCTGGGAGGTCGACGCTACGTACGACATTCCTATATTCCTCCCATGCACATTTTGTAGCTGCCGAAGACACGTGATCTCCTTGTCGGTGGTGTCCAGCTCCTTGTGGTCCACCTGTGGGTCTGTCGTTGCCAGCGGAAACTGAAGAGGAGTGTGTGGGTCTGTCGCCACCAGCAGAAGAGGACGCGTGGTGGGACGCCGGCGGTTCTCCTCCTTCACCACCCACCTTCTGTTTCTGTGGGTTTCTGGCCAACAAAGATTGAAACCCATCCCTCAGCTCCGACTGTAGCAGATTTTGAGATTTGGCCAGTGTCTCCACATTGGCCATCAAAGAGCCCAGCTGCAATCGAAGATCTTTCAAAGTGGTGTCATGCGATTTAACTATTCCCTCTTGAGCTAAGAGGGATGATTCCTGCCTCCGGAGAGATGCCTCTATTGCGGATACTCTGGCGTCCATTCTAGTGTGCATACAATCTCTACCCACTTGGCCTCTCAATGAAAGCACCAATTGATAGGTAGAACTATAGAGATTGTATTATTTACGTATAAGATAGAATTACAGCAGTAGGTTCCTCCTGGAAAACAATTCCCAGGGCAATGCACTCTGTCTAAGATGATCAATGAATCCCTCCCTCTCCCCTAAGTTCAGTCTATATTCTGCTGCACCCTACACAATCTCTTACTATAACAAACTCTCAATAGATTGCCTAACAACCTGCCTTTGTGGCAACAATGGTTCTTTTCCCCACTTACCCCTACGAATGTAGGTTTGGATGGGCTTAGGCTGCTGAACTATGGGCTGGGACTGATTACTAACAGTCGGGCCAGGCTTAATTTGCCAAGCCTACAAATTTGCTGACTGACATAGAACACAACTAATTGAAAGAGACATGGATTGTTAAACTTGATTACATTAGATCTATGAAACAATTCAGGTGATTTTCTAGTGAATATGTACAACTGATTAAGAGAAGATTTAAGTTTGGTTGACACGCCAGGTGCATAGATTAACATGATTTTGATGAGATAATTCTGTTTGAAACTAAAACACCTCGAGGTTTAGACTCACTGATCTTTAACTGGCTTGGGTGTGAAGGACTGAACCTGTTGTTGAATGATAACAGCTCATCTGGGAATAATGGTTTCTATGCTTTTTGTTCGTAGTTAGGTACATCGTAAATTTTCTCTGTTATTATCCTTTCCTTCATAGGAGATGAGCATTCATTCACTTTTCCCTTATTTTGTGGCAAGGGTAGTGGATATTCCTATCTTCTTGTTATTTGATTCTTTAAGTTACTTTCTGGTTCATTTAGCCTTCTTGCTTATGATTGGTAGCTTGCAATTTGTTTGTTATCAGCAAAAAGCGATTGAAGGAAGAAGATGAATGATAGGCTAACTCAGGAGTATAGATATATGTTGTCGCCTTGTTATTCAAATTTACTGTTTGTTATTGCAGTGTCTACCTTGTGATATGTTTGTTGCTGTAACAACTACTATAAATACTAACGTCGACTATCCTGCGAAATAACAGCGAAACATTCAGAAAATCAAATCTGTCTTTCCTCAATCTTTTCTCTCTCTTCGTTGTCCTGTCTAGCATATGTTCGTCTGCTTCAGCACGTGAGCGACCATCATTGTGTTTCCTTAGGGAAGTGTGATTCTTGCTTGTGAAATTGTGGCCATATGATTACCTTCATATGACATCTTGTTATTTCTATTTTGGCTTTGTTAGATTGGTAAGAGGCCTTTTAAAGGCTCAATGGTAAATCTAATTATGTAACTGATAACGAGCAATCAATGGAGTTTTGCCTGCAATTGCACATTCTAAGCTACCTGTTGGGTTTTCTATTGGACATATTTTGCATGCAATGGTGCTCACTTTGTCTAGTTTTTATCTGAGAGAGGTTTTGGATTTCCTTGTTTAGAACTGTATTGCAACTAATTCAGCTTTTATTATACATTATATGCTGATACCACTATACCTTTTTTATTGCAGTTGATAAGAAGCATCTCTATCCCTCTGCTCCCCCTCTAACTCGATATACAGATGCTGTTATTCCGCTAACTAGGAAAAAGCTGGAGTGTGCTGTTCTGGATGACGATATTACTTATAAATTGAACCAACTGACAGTACTAAAAATGTGTGTCAGGTTGAACACTCTTCAAGTAAGTGATTCTTTTTCTTGACAATACGAGCTACTTATTAATATTTGATAGTACTAAAAATGTGTGTCAGGTTGAACACTCTTCAAGTAAGTGATTCTTTTTCTTGCCAATACGAGCTACTTATTAATGTCTTCTGTTTGCAGGCCCTTCAAATGTAATATCTATTTATCTTTCTTAGTTTCTTTTCATCTGTTTTATGTTACATACTCTGTCATTACACCCGAGTATGGTCTCTAAATATCTTTTGCATCAGAGTAGTAGTTTAAAGTTAGATAACTGATCAAGAAACTAATTTCATCAAGTCGTCTAGGGTGATAAAGTGGTAAGAAGATTTTACACTGTTCTTCTTCTTCCTGTGATTAGATGTTTTGCTAAAAAATATCAACCAATTTCATTAAGTCGTATAGGACCATAAAAAGTTGATTTTGTAAAAGCACAAGATCCAAGAACAAATATTTGAACTTTTATAAACCTTGAATTTAAAAAAAAAACTTTAAAAATGATAAGAACTAATAAAATAAGAGATTAATTGGTTGGGATGTACTTGAATATTTAGTATTTTTGTGAATCAGAGCTTATTTGCTCTATATGTCTTTCATTATAGACTGCAGTATATATATACATGCAAAGGTTTACA